>CM040238.1:218067932-218168429 GCA_022545495.1 Chrysanthemum lavandulifolium
TAGACTACTCTTAGGCCCGCTTAGTGTATGGGTATCAGTAGGTGTGGACTCATTGAATTGTTAAATAAAGTGTTTGATAGGTATTTGATTTCCTGACACAAGATATAGAAGTATAAATATGATAGGTGGCTAACTTGGTGTCTTTTGATCAAATCAACCAATCAGAATTTTGTATTTTATTTTATAAATTTTTACAACCACAAATTTAGACATTCTTTATTTTATTCCTTATTTTTTAATTTCATAATATGCCAACATATAAACAAATATATAATTTAAATAATTTTTTATTTTCTCTCTACTCCTTTTCTTTCAAACCATTACCAAATCCAAATCTAATTCCAACCCCATCTACAAACCAAATGGGCCCTTAGTAGTTACATTATTTTACATTTTACCTTTTAACATTACATCACCTTTTTTTTCCGGACACTCTCTCACTTTTTACTCCTAATATTCACACCACCTTACATTTCATTAAAATACACATATTTTTATACAAACATACCCCATTAAATAACCACACACACCGACAAACAAAATAATAAATAATAGAAACACTTAAGGGGTCCACTTTTGCAGACTCTCTTGTTTGGAGAGGAGCTCACCACTGTCCATCACTTTGCTCGGTCCCTAAGGCTACAACGAGGCTAGCGCGAGTTGGTTAAGTCATTGAAGGTAGCGCCCCGCTAGGAGTAGTTTAGAAAATGTGTTGAACTTCTTTGTATTTGTATCGTCAAGAAATTAAAGCGGATATACAATGGTGGTAGTAATTGTAATCTTATTTTCTTAGTAACTAACTAGAAAGACTTTCATCGTCATGGCGTGGTCCCCTAAATTAAAATTTTGTAATATCTTTAAGCAATAGCCTAGTATTTCATATAAAATATTAGTGCACCCACGTATAATCGCAACCAAAATAAATATTGATAACTCAAAAAATCATTTGGTTGATACCGAGCAACTCAGTAGTACTGCCCAATATAATTTTTAAACAAACATTATCTGAGACTCCATTATTGCAAATAACCCTAAATGATACTAAGACTAATGTTGCTCTATTTTCTTATTCACCAGCCACCTCTTATCTCCTTTCTCTCATCTCAATCTCATAAACTCACAAAAGTCACCATCTCATCTTCACTAAATTTTAAAACTGAAAATCCCACCACCAAAATCCCCGTGTTCTCTAATCCAAACGACAAATACAAACTTGTCACTGGTGATTCTCGTTTCTTGTCTTCATATCGAAATACAAACACAATAAGCACCCTTCTATTTCTTATTTTTGACCCACGAAAAGGAAAAACAACAATTCATTTGAATCTTGTTTGTGACTCGCAAACCAGGTAGGTGGTTTCGAATTTTATTTTTTCCAAGATCAATGAAGGGTTTGTTGGATCTTTAAGGATCTATGAGTATTTCGAAAACCAAAACCGAGATTTTGTTCTTGTTCTTGTATTTATTATTATTTTTTCGTTTAAATTTTTGAGAAAGACGTTGGTTTTGTTATGGTTTGTTGTTGGTTGAAGTTGTAACTACGTAGTTGTTGTTGATGAGATGATGGGTTGTATAGAATAAACAAAAGTAAATGAAGAATATGTTGTGGCATCCATACACAACTACAAATCATAAAAGTTGGTTTAGTGCAAAGAAAATAAGTGGAGTTGGAGTAGTTTTTTATACATTTGTGCTACATTTGTGTGTACATTGTGCTTAATGATTTGTATTTATTGGTGAAGGGTGTATTAATTGTAAGTAAGAAGATAGTGTTTTAAGATGAGAATTATTTGTGCTTAACATACTTGTAAATAATGTTTTTTCACTTGTATTTGCTTAAAATCTATATTAGGAAATCTTAAAAGTTTAATAGGAGGGAAGTGCTTAAACATTTTTTTTAAGCATTCAAGTTCGAGTTTAACTGAGTTATATAAAGTTTCACCTTTTTGATGATCTTTAACTATATTAGCACATTATCTGCGCAATGTGACGACAGATATCCTGTGACTAAATTTTATGACGAACAAATATTTTAGATGTGTGTATTTATATAGTGGATTTAGTGGTTACACGTTTTTAATAAATGAGTTATAAATGATTTAAAAACTGTATTTAATTTAATGAAAACGCTTACCTTTCTTTTTATAGTAAATGTATAGGCTTATTTCTTTTTAAGATTTTCTTTAAAAAGGCTTATATATCTATATCTATACTACTTATAATGGACGGATGACCTCTCTCCTATTTATGTTTAAGATTTCCTAAATTAGATTTTAAGCACATACAAGTAACTAAACATAATATATAAGTATGTAAAGCACAAATCAAACTCAACAATCAATACTTACATACAATTAATAAATAATTTAAAACACCCCATCACCAAGTGTTACAACTACCTAAGCACAAAGTACAAATATAATCTAAAACTTCCCTCTACTCCATGTTAATGTACCAAGATTTTAATGCAATACATATAACTAACACAAGATATGAACCTACAGGTATAATCATCATAAACAAAATTTTTTTACACTAAATAAATCATAAACATAATTATGTACAAATTCTCCGGCCTCCTTTTATTCTCTAGTCTCCTTTTATCCAACTCCAACTACACAGTCAACAATATATCTTCATTGTTTCCAACAGATTCGAACAAACACTTCCAACAGATTAAAATGGTTCGTTCTCTTCTCTATCAAAACATTTGACAGACGCATAAAGAAGAGCTGTGCAACCGATTGGAAGTGTTCGAATCGGTTTGGAAGAAACAAACCGGTTGGACGCATAAACACTTCCAACAGTTAGCACTTCCTTAAATGTTTTCTTCTTTTCCTTCTTTTTGGTCTGCTCGAATCGGTTAGAAGAAATAAAAGAGGGGTGGCTAAGTTTGAGTTGAGAGTTTGATAGAGAAGAAAATAAATTAAAATGGTGGCTTGAAATGAAAGGGACAAATAAGAGGCGTGCAGAGACGCGTTCTATCAAGGGTAATAAGTCATTGGTGTGTGGGCCTAGTGAGATTCAAGAAACTTGGCCAAAAAAAAGAAGAAAATGTAGCATTACAGTCATGCTTATTCATAAACCAAAAGTAGCCACACCAATGATTAAAAAGTATAATGAAAAATATTATCGTTAATTAAGGAGTTGAAAGATGTCATATAAATTTTTAGCATATGTAAAATTTTTAAACTAAAAACATAACTAAAAAACATGGTTCACCGACAGAGTATCCGTCTCCGCAACGCGCGGGTACCCTGCTAGTACATTATAATGTAGTTAATCTTTATTTGTTTACGTTTCAAAGCTGAATACGTTTTAGACCGGTCGTAATTTGTTTTTTCAATCACAATAACCAACACTATATGTACAAACTCATGTTTAATTTGTTTCAAAGCATAAACAAACATTTGTTAAATAATCAATCGATTTTCGATTGCAACACGATGAAATTGAATAAAAGACCTTACAAAAATCACATTACTACACCAACACATTCAACTTAAAACAAAAAATCAGCAAAATACACCAACAATTAAACCAAAAGCACCGAAAGTAAACACGATCATAGCAACAATCATTACAAAACAGAGTAAACAGAGCAAGTCGACAAACTACATTACTCCTACTCTCAGAACATCACGCTAATTATTCCTAAAACATCACCCACCACAAACACATTCTATTCCCTCAAGCAACCTGTACTTGAACCAACTTCGGCTTCTTAGGCTCGGTGGAGGCAGCTTCTCAACAGTAACAGTCAACACCCCGTCTTGACAAACAGCCGAAATCTTCTCAATATTCGCATTTTCAGGCAAAGAAAACTTCCTCATAAACTTGCCAATCCTTCTCTCCATTCGAACATACTTCACTCCTTCCTTTTCTTCCTCTTCACGTTTCCTCTCACCACTTATCACCAAAACATTATCATCTTCAACTTGAACCTTGATATCACCTGATTTCAACCCAGGCATGTCCACAATGAAGACGTATGCGTTTGGATATTCCTTAACGTCTGCTGGTGTTGCCGCCATTGCTCTTGCGTCGCGAACGTAAGTTTGTGTTGGTTCGGATTTGGATGACTTGTTATTGTTGGTTTCGTCGAGGATGTGATGAAGGTTGTGAAGGAACAAAGGTGAGTCTAAGCCCATGAAGATGTCCATTTTTTTGATTGTTGGTTTGCTGAAATTCAAAAGTGATTGTTTGAATTAGCTAACTGAGATGTTTTTCAATTGCAATGTGATTGGATTTGGTGTCTTGATGGTGGGTATATTTATAGGGAACGAGAAGATGTTTCTGGAAAGAAATAGAGAAAGGGAATGAGGAGGTTCTAGTAGTTTCGGACTTTCGGTTAACGTCTGGATGATGTGAGACAAGTTTTGATCCAAAGATATTTTCAAACATCGTTACATTTACGAGTCAATAAAATAAAATTAAATAAAGCCCTTTATTTTCTGCCAGAGAAATATACCGCTTAGAAACTTTTAACATGAAATAGAAAACCTACAGTAAAACAAGCCTAGTTACTTATAGATTCATAAAGTTGATTAAAAAAACATATTAACTCAACAATAGTTAACATAAACATCTGACCTTACATACTTTATGCTTTGATTTGAGGTTATTTCATTTGATTCCTGAACATACTTCATAAAAGGTTGTGTTTGTTGTTTAGGTGGTTTGGTTTGAAGAATGTTCAGGAATTGTTGTGTGTGAGTGTTGATTTGATGGTTTTGTATTTGTAGATCAATAAGAATTCTTGTAAATCAACTCATCGATTCTATGAATAAATTCAGTGGGTGTGTGTGTGTTTTTAGAGAGGAGCGTGTGTTTTTTTTAGAGAGATGAAGATGATACCGATGTGTGAAAGCTTCAAGAGAAGCCTTTTTTTTTTAGAGTAAACAACTACTAAACTTCTGTAGACATTGTGAGCAAGAAGATGTATTGTAGATTTTTTTGTACACACATGTATTATAAACCAATGAGAACTTGACAGCAACACATAACGTCAAATGAGAAACTTCTAGCAAAAAACCAAGTTCGGTGCATGTTTATTTTGTATATGTACGCCGCACATATACATTTGTATTCACTTAGACATTTGTGAACAGTAAAAGCTAAACACACCATAGCCAATAAGAGACGCATACATACTTGTAAACATGTATTATACCAATTATAAACCAATGGCCATTTGACACCACTGCGTATAAGTTTCGAAATTGTGTACGATGCCAAAGCGGTTATTAGGATATATAGATAATTATCGGTATTGCATTTTTTTCATTAGAAACGGTATAGTGAAAAATGTAAAATTTATTTAATGGTTTTTTTTTTTTTCCTTCACACCTATAGTCCTATAATAATTCCCTAGTCTTATATCACTTATGAGAGTACATCTAACCGATGTTTTCAAACCCGGGTCGACCTGGCCGGTTTAACTTAGGTCGGACCGAGACCGACCACTAAAGCGGTAAAAAACCCGGTTAACCGGTTAGACCACGGGCGGGTTTTAGTGACCGGGTCAACCGGGTCGTGAAACCCGACCGGTTTGGTTTTTTCGAATTTTTATGAAAACCGGGTTGACCCGGTTAGACCCGGTCGAACGGTTGACCCGTGATCAAACCGTTGACCGGTCGGAAAAATAAAATAATAAAAATGAAAACCGGGTTGATCCGGTGGTCGAACCCCGTGCGGATGACTAGACGGATCGATTAAAACCCGGTTTTAAAGCATTCGATCTAACAAATGCTTCCGAAGCTTGAACTCACAATCTTCTAGTTGGTAGGTAACACCTATCATTAAAACAAAGATTTTGAGCAGTGAAAAGATACTTAGTAATTAATATGTCAAAAACAACAAAATAACTTTTATATGTGAAAATTGATTTACACACTTTCATTTTATTAGGACACTTCAATCATCGCATCAAAAGTTATATCATATTATTCATCTAATCCTAATAGTCGTTTAAAACGACCGCTTTTTGTCGTTTTGGGTTGCCGCTCTTTCTTACCCCATTTTGGTTTGTACGGCTCATGTTTTCCTCTTAACTGTTTCTTCTTTTTTTCCGTTTTTTTTTTCATTTTAGTGTATTTTGTAGGTGGTGACACATAAAAATATCTTATATGCAAACACATTTTCCTTACTTTTGCATGATGATTCCATACAAAACAACAATTATCATCTTCTTAATGCCACAATTTTTTTTTTTTTAGAAATGCAACAATATATAACTCAACAAAGGAGATAAAAATACATGAAAGATCCTACCCCACTTAATCAAGAAATTAAGAGCGGAAGGACCCAAAAGAAATAAAATACATAAAACAGAGGAACTGAAAGAGTCCAAACAAAACTAAAATTACTCTAAATGCCATATGAGGACATAGAAAAAAACCAAAAGAGCACTCACTCACATAGAGTGGAGACACTAACACAAACTATTACGACAGCAACATACGAAACCAACACTAAAAGACACATACAATAACTAAAGCCTAAACATAAACAAAGAGCCTTACTAAACCAATGACACAACAAACATACTAAAATCATGTTATCAACCTGACCATTTTACTTTATCATTTAGCCCCAAAAATAAATAAATAAATAAACGATCTGAAGAAGGAATACACACCAAACAAAATGGTCCAAAATTGCTTTCGCCATGAAGCGGGTCGCTTCCATCGCTTATATCTTACTTTGAATATTTGTAAGGTAAATGTACAAATTAAAAAAATGCAAAACACTTCCTTTTTAATATACACTCAAAAATAAGTCCAATTAATATACTCCATTACAACATCTTTTTGAGTATTTAAGAATCTTACTAATGCTGCTTAAGTCAAATCTCTTATATAATAAAACAAAACTTTAGTAGAATTTTCATTTCAAAAAATCAAACCATACCTTAGGTAATATTTTTATATTTTATTTTATTTTCTAAATATACATTTAATTAAAGAACCCTAAATATTTCCACATTTAGTCAAAATTTATAAAAATTCGTTTTTATACGTGTTTGCATTAGAAATTGTATAAAATCTATGTGTCAAAAATATAATAGAAAAACTTCAAAGAAAGCGGGTCACTCTTCAAAAACTTAAGGGTTAAATAAAAATTGAAACAAACAAAACCATCACTTGAAACAAAACATCAAAGCCCTATGAAATTGTAACCCTAATGACAAAATCCATTCGATTTGTCAAAAGAAACAAATAGATCAAAAGTGTTAAATTAATCATAAATCATTCAAGAATAAGAGGTATGTAACATGGATTATCTTAAATTTAATCTTCTCATTGGCCAATTTTGAGGTCTTGTCACTTTAATTGGTATGAACCTAAACAAACATAATAGTAATTGGGCAAATCGCATAAAAGTGTACCGAATTTATACACAATTTCGATTTAAGGTACTCAACTTTTTTTATCCCAATTTAGTGTACCAAACTTTTTGATTGCAATGTAAGACCACTAGCGCAAGCCATAAGTCACTCAGCCGGTTACCAATTTTTCGTGACCTTTTCCGATGACCCACCCACACCACCTTCATTTATCACCACCACCACCAATACCTTCATTTATCACCACCATCACCGTAACTCACCACCAATACCCATAAAACTTAAATGCCCGAATAACGATGGGATGGAGTGTATAATGGTATTATTAAAGCGAAGATGGTAATTAGAGTTTTAAGGAAAATAATTAAAACTCTAACATAACTTAGCCTAACTTCTTCTTCTTTGACACTCATCTCTAGAATTTAAAATATAAGAAACAAAAGATAATAATAGTTAACTAATCGGCTATGCATTGGATGGATAGATTACGAAAAAAATAAAAAAAATAAAAAAAGCATGAAAGTATACTTGGCTTGCTTGACATAGTTTTAACATCAACATTTTGCAAATGTAAATGATGGATCTGGAGACAAAGGTCGGTCAAGTGAGATACATATGTAAGATATACACGCTTACAAAACAAACAACAAAGCAAAATATAATACGAAGATGAAAGAGAATCAAATTTAGTAGTTGTGATCGAGCCTAAAAATTAAAAACAAATCATAAACAATAGAAATTCAGAAATTCCACCATATAAACCCGCCTTGCAGATGCGCAAGCTCGTAACAGGTCCACGCTCGGAACATATCGGTGGTTGTGGTGGTGGATTATGGTGGTTGTGATGATAAATGAAGGTGGTGGTGGTGGGTCATCTAAAAGGTCGTTGGAAAATGTGGTAACCGGCTAAGTGACTTGGAAACCCGCTAGTGGTTTTACATTGCAATTAAAAAAGTTTGGTACACTAAATTGGGATAAAAAGTTGGTACATTAAATTGAAATTGGGTATAAGTTGGGTACACTTTTATGCGATTTGCCCATAGTAATTTGATATAGTAATTCAATATTAAGGGATGCTCAACCCGAGTTTTTTTTTTGTTTTTTTGTTTTTTATTGGTATTAATTTGGGGAAAAGGTATTAAGCAACGAACCGAGCTAATTTTGTGTTTATTTTGATAAATTTTATAATCTAATCAAATAAAATCTTTGTATATTAAGTCGAATTTAACATGACATAGTTTATATATTTATTGTAAATGTCGTTAGAATAATCTTTGTATACAAAGTGCTTACAAGTTTGAGATAGGGTTTAATAATTTGTTAAATAAGAGGATAGTTAAGTTGTGTATTATTGTTAGTCAATGAATGAAATTCTTTATTGGGCTATTTGTTTGGACTCGATCGAGAGAATGCGAGGAACTAGGATTTTGGTAGGTTTAAGTAGATTGATTTTGTAATTCTTGTGAGCTACAATGTCCAAAGGGAAGAATATCTAGCTTACAAGTAAGAGTAAGTATATTTGATCTATTTGTCTAATTATTTACTTGGACCTTATTGATCGGTTGAGCCAATCAAACAATGTAGATTGCTTCTAAACAACGATTTTGTTACTATCTAGAGTGTTTATATATTTGAAGCTTCATGTATGGTTGTAGTTATCTCCATGACTTGGTGTATAAGGAGGTACATGTATATTGTTCTTTATCGAATTCCTAGATGATAGATTAATCTATATTTATAGCACACTTGCTGTTAAATTATATAATCGTGTTACCCCGTATGGCGTGTGGAGTTCTTGATGTGAATAAAAACAATTGTTGTTAAGTGTGTCAAGGATTAAGTAGACATGTAAGCACTTTGTATTAGCATCTAACTAATAAAGACCTCTAGATTGCGAGACTTTAGAACTAAAGTTTTAAAGCTATATGATTTTGATAGAAATAGTTTTCTAATTGATTAATGTCACTATTTATTTGACACATTAATAATATTTATAAGAGATTAACCCTGCAAATAAAAACCTTGGACTCTAAGCTTAATTCGAATTCGTAATCCCAGATTTAACAAATAGATACGTGATTCGGATTCAAGATATGTGGTTCGCGTTTAATACCATTTTGTATTAGCATCCGATGGTAATTTTTACTATGCCTTTTACTGTAAGTATGCTCAAGATACGTGATTCGGATTTGAGAAGTCGGATAGCGTATACGATTTGACTTTTCCAAAGGGTAAGCTAATTAGGCAAAGAGTACTTTTGTATTGTAAAAATATTAAATACGCTTACGTTTATTTTCAGTGGAACCCCGCAAAATCGGATGGCCTTAGCGGAATTGAATCCATTGTAAATGGCTTGCGAAATTGTTTTGGTGAAGTAGGTGCTCTTAAATTCATACCTGTTACTATATGCTACATTATAAACAACTCCCAATAGCTTTTCATAAACCACCTTAAAACCAGCTCTTTCGGCGATGAAGAATTGATACGGCACTCAATAAGAACTAACAATATGAAGAGCGTGACGGGCATTCAATAAGAACTAACATGAGTTTGTGTTTGTTGCAATGACAAGGCAAAGGAGTATCGAGTAATCTAGGACACGCGTCATAAGCTTGAAGATGGTTTGTTTCAACGGATAAAGCAAAGAGGCAACACATAAAATTTAAAAGTGGTAGGTCTGTGTTCTCACTTTATAAAATATATGAATCTCCAACTTTTGATACCGACATGATGCGTTTTAAGCTGGTTACAAACATTATTATTCAATTATATCTATTAGACATGTATGTTTTTAGGTTGGTTATAGAGTTTTATATGGGTTATTAAACAATAAGTCGGTGAGATAATTATGAATCGAGAAAGGAACAATCGATGTTCCGCGATGGGTACATGACAAGTGTCGCAAACATTTCCATATGATTCGTTATTGAAATTTTATTGGTATGAAATTATGGGCTTGAGCCACAGGCTCAACGCAATAAGCGAGACATGAGCCCAAAAATATTAAAATTTGTTCCTTCGTAATACACGTAAAACAAAGGGTAAATAAGCGGTTAGCATACTTTCTTTCCGTCATTGACCAGAGAATTATTGCTTTCGATAACCCTTCAACATATTTATTTGACAACTTTATTCATTTAACCCCATTTAAAATGGGTCTAAATTGCTATATGAACTTAGTAGCATTAATTGGTTTCTTATTGTTTAGGTTATTGACAATGATAGTGGTTGACATATGAGGTCGATGCCCGTGACTATACCTTAAAGTCCCCCACACGGAATTTAAATCGATGCTTCCTAATTTCGCTTTTGGTTATAATGCGACACGTGTTCTAGGATTATTTTATTGGACTTTTATATAGTCGACTCATGTATTCATGGTTATATTATCTAAAAAGAACCATATGTCAATTTATTTAGGGGAATGGAAGAAAGCTACGGTTAAAGAACTAGACTCAAAAAGAACCGAAGGAATCGTGGAGACAAATCCAACCCAAGTAAGCCACTTTTTCCTTTACTTTTTCAAAATAGATCAACTTGAAAAATCACTATTATATATTGTTTAATCATCACACTTGAATTAACTAACACCATTTATAGATTGATTGACTTTTTTTTTTAAAAATATCACTCTTATTAATCATAAACAAGAGGACTCGCACTCTAAGAAAGTGAGTGGTGTTGGACAAAAGAAATCAAGTTTGATGTTGTTGGAATACAAGAACAATTGTTAACATGTAACATTAAAACATTTTCTATATCTTTAATGTCCGCACATTGACAAAAAGCGATATATAGTCCACCACTGTTGAATTCGCAGCAGATGCTTAGAAAAATTTTCATTTTGGTTCACGAGATTCACTTCAATATGAATATTAAAAGTTCGTTCAAACGTCGGTTCAAATTGACTCAAGTTGATATGGGTCATTTGGAAAAGAAAATGATTCTCTAGATCCTATTGTAAGCGTGGAGTGCATGTGAATTGACTATCTAATTTCCTCTTTTACAGATTATAAATCCTATATAAGTGTTAATATATTACTGATTCTGTTTTTATATGGGATGTATGCATCTTGTTTTCGGATATAACAGATATGTGACAATGAGTATATATCATATAACAAACTGTTGTCCCAAAAGGGTAATTACACATCATTATCAAGAAGTGAATATTTGTATTATGCTTGAGAGACAAAAAGAACTGAATTGATAGTTAGCCAAAATACAATGCTCAATACAAGCTGCGTTGATAGTTAGGAAAAATACAAATGTCACTAAATAAAATGGGATAGTATCATAAATTTTCATTACAACATATAAATAATACACTCAATGTGCAAGTATACATTTGTCTTGTATGAATACGAATTTGAAGTATAAAAAGGTCTTAATGACCAAAGTGCCGTGTGATTAGGATCAGAGGTAATACATAAACTTGATCAAGCGACCGACTTGGTTCCATAGAATATAGCACAATCGTTACTCGCAAAATGAACAAAACACCAAAAACAGTATATAATGGTAGTCATCAAAACCTACAAACAACTTTAACCACAAAACTTATTTCAAATAATTAACCAAAGTACTGATTGGTTATTCTTAATAAGACATTGTCCACAACGTAAAATCAGATCAAACAGTATCGCATAAGTGAGGAAAATAAAATGAAAGACCAAGATAATGGTACGGACAAAGTATTGTTTACGTGGATATCCATCCACGCCTTCGCTTATTTCAAAATTAAAAACTCCAATAAACACTACATTCACGGCTTCTCAACTTTAATCTCCTTGTCAAGAACCAACTTTGTCCTTTTGGTAGCACTATTCTCTTCGCCTTGGAGCAAGTCAGTCTTATCCAATGGATCAACCTTCCTTTTTTCTTGAGACGTAGTATCAGAAGACGATTGCTCGGCATTCACAACATCATTCTTTAGGGCGGCGATCGGCGTTGTGTTCTCATCGGTCTGTGACTCCAAATCCTGCGTAAAATCACCCAAAGGGTAGGTTAATCATTGTAAAAAGGTATAAAATGTCATAACCGACGGAGAAGATGTGCCATAAAAATGTGTACAGAGCATAAATGAAAAATACTTACAAATGGCGTCACATCAAGAACCTTTAAGCTGGTGGCTTCGTTTTCAGGCTGAGATCCAAATGAAATAAAGAAATTATATGGCTAAATTTTTGTTGGTAATGTCTTAGTACATGAAGTTTGGTTAAAACCGTTTAACAATTTAAATTCATTCGTCACCTTTCCCGGTGTAGCGGTAGCACAAACAAATTTAATGATATCGGGATCATTAGACAAACGCAATATATTGAAGACAGGCATCAGCTTTTCTTTGTTTTTGGCATCAACAGCCACCTTAAAAACAAATTTCTTATCAACAATTTCCATAATCTCCGTCGGGAAGACAGCATCAGACTACATAAAGACATGTAAATGAGTGGACAATATAGAATGTACAAAGTGTTTAAAACAATTAGCACTGTTGATGAACAATTTATACCTTGCCATACTTATCCACCAACTGATAAGCAGTTAAGTTATTCAGAATAGCCTGCACCTCATCATTAAATAGACAAACTGATACAGTGCCAGTTTCATCTTGAACCCTCACCTGTAAGCGGAACCTAAATGCAAAAAGTACACAGGAACCGAGGCACTAAGAGATTCAAACAAATGCCATATCAAAGCCAGTTTAAGGGAAAGCATATACTCACTGGGTTTTGATTGACGTAGCAGCAGCATTGCATTTTGAGCACCACCATTCATTAGGACCAAGAATGGTTTTGGTGTGGTATCGGATTCAAGGTCAACAATATCGAAGACTTAACCAACTTCTTTCTACACACCTCGCATCCGAGGTACCACCAACCTTCCTCCTCTTGGATAGCACAAATTGTAGCGACGATAACGGATGGAACACCCTGCATATATGTCCGGATAAGTTGGTGTTATTTCTGTACAATCGTTTTAAACATGAAACAATGAATTGGTATGCTACATTTCATTACATAACCCAACAAAAATGTATTGTTTGGAACAGTTTCATTGTACATTTATGTATTGCCGAGTATACTATATGTAAATGCTGGGATTGTGAATGAATTTACCTGTTCAACATCAAAAATTTCCGCAATGTTTCTATACATGTATTTGGTGACGAAATCATCTTTTGTAGAATTCTTTGAAGCAGTTGAGATACGTGATGCAATTTGTTGAGAATCCTCCGTACCTTGAGCAGCCACCAAACTACGTATGGTTAAGAAGACAGAAGTTAGTATGGACCATATCAACGCTAATATATTAATCAATTTAAAAAACATATACAAATATTGGTTTAAGATACCTTTTCCTAAAAGATTCTACATCTTTAAATTCATTGCCAGGTATACAGTCTTTGCCGTTGAAGAGATACAACCTTGTTCCATTGAAACCATTTTGGATGGCCATTTTTCCTGTTTATTCAAAAACATGTACAAAATATATAAATGATTTCAGATTTATACCCATTGTCAAAAGTGCACAGATAAATAGACTGAATGTAAACAGAATATAAACGTACCATCCCAGACTTTCATCATGGCCAGCTGGAGGACATCAATGATCTTACCATGTTCATCGAGTTTATTCAAAAATCGGTGAATTATTGAGCAAAACTACCCCACAACGTGACACTGCAACTCATGGCCCCTCAGATATATGATTGTTATCAATTCAAGAAATACATTGTAAATGTAAATGCAATCTGAAAAGGTTGTTAGAATGACCTACTCAAGATCAATGATTGTGATGGGTTTCTTCTTTCCGCACCGCCGCTTTTGTCATAAGTATCCAGGTCATCACAAGCAACAACCTGGCCTATCACATCTGCATAATGTTGAAACACAAACAGTTTCAATTCATTGCCATATCATATCATGTACTAAAGAAAAGACAAATGTATAGAAATAACTAAAACGATTCTACATACCAAACTGGCCAACTTCCTCATTCTTAAGAGATGTAATGTTTCCATATGGACGAAAGTCAAATCCATATCGAGAACCGTGAAATCATGCACTTTTCTATGACAAGGTTCAAAAGAAAGCTTAGGCGGAGTGGTTTATTAACTATGGGAACTTTGGTTGAATCTCCCCAAGACTATATCGTTGAAGGATGACAGCATTGCCCTCTTCTAATTGATGTTTGAAACCACTGACCAACTCCATCCGGACAGTTGCTTGCATCCTAGTGTTCTGGAAGAAAAAATGTGAATATTTTAAAGTTTATTACATAAAGAAAAACTTCTATACAAAATAACAATTCATATCTAAAATGCCAAAAATCAACAAACAATGCTACTTAAAAAGACACAAATAAAAGTATAATTTGAAGCATAACATAAGTAGATGCTTGCTGCTCATCAAAATGATCATCTCCATATTAACAATATTTGGCTTGCTAAACATAGGTTGCATCCAAGTGCGAAGAATACGCATCAGAACTTGATGTTGTCCTTAACAGTGATAAATCGTTGATATACCCGAAACAAAGGTTGCCATTGCTTGATTTGATATTCAACGCTAGGTAAGAAAATGAGGTGTGCATCTTTATCAACACGGAGATCCTTAATTTATACAATGTGTCGCATCGAAAATTAGGGATCATATGAATCAGAAAACTTATTTTGCATACTCATATTCCCAAAATTAAGATCATTACCAAAAAGAATAAAAAAGGCCCAAATTTTTTTTAGGGTTCTTGTTGGACATTATATAAAATCATTAAAATCACTACAAAAATTAACATAAACCAAATAACAATTAAAACGCCAAACGTATTAAACCAAAATAACAATTAAACCAAAATCAAGATACTTACCAAATAAAAATGATGCCAGCGATTCAACTATTTTGAGAGGTGATATATGCATTCAAACGGCAAACGAATTGTGCAAGAAAATTTGACAGATTCAAATTTTGATTGAATGGATGAAACGCATAATTAAAAGTATTAATTAGTTGCCAGATTTGTGAGGAACAAAACTCGGTGGATATGAATGTGGATATGAATGTGTGTTGACCGGTTATAATGAAAATTGAGAAAGAAGGTTGGGAAAAATAAGTCACATGATCAGCACATGTTTTTTTTAGGATGCATTTGGGTGTTGTACATTTGTGCTAAATATGAAAGTGTTTTTAATAATAAAATTTAATGCTATGCTTTATGGAGGTGGTACAGTATTTTAGTATATTAGATAGTATAGATATATTATTTAATTATATTTTTCTCTCTATTAATCCAAATCCAAATTTACAACTTTACATTCAAATCCAAATCTTAATCTAAACACATCTACAAACCAAACGGGCCCTAAAATTAAGAGGCTCGGGACCCTTCCTGTCCTCTCCACTGGTCGGGTGATTTAACATAGTTAGGAATTGTTGAGGTTTTCTCGCACGAGACCTTGTAATCAAGTTCTTGAACGAGATTAAGATTTCGAGAATTCTATTAGAATGTTCGATAAATAGTTTTGAATTTTTGTATCACGACCACAGATTCTATTTATAACAAAAAATCACCAAAATACACAACAATTAAACCAAAAATCACCAAAAGTAGATATGATCATAGCAACAACCATTACAAAAAACAGAGCAAGTCAACAAACTACATTCCTCCTACTCTCGGAACATCACACTAAGAGCAGTCCCATTCAACACGCACCAACGGCGTTATATGCGCTTTAACGGCGTTGAAGCCGTTATTCCCACTGGAGTCACGGCGTTAAGAAGGAAAAAAAGGGGAGGCGTTGCTTGGGCAACGCCCATTAAAGGGTGTTTTTGGGTGTTTTTTTGAGTGTTTTTTGAGGATGTTAAAGTTTAACTTGGGATGTTATGGATGAGAGTGTTTTTTGGGGATGTTAATGTTAAATGTTAAAGCTGATGTGGCGCTGACATGGACGGTGTTATTGGTGATATGGTGTTATGGATGAGAGTGCTCTAATTATTCATAAAAACATTAACCACCACAAACACATTCTAACTCAATCCTAATTCCCTCAGGCAACCTGAACTTGAACCAATTTAGGCTTCTTAGGCTCGGGTGGAGGCAACTTCTCAACAGTAACAGTCAACACTCCGTCTTGACAAACAGCCGAAATCTTTTCAATATTCGCATTTTCGGGCAAAGAAAACTTCCTCATAAACTTACCAATCCTTCTCTCCATTCGAACATACTTCACACCTTCCTTTTCTTCCTCTTCACGTTTCCTCTCACCACTTATGATCAACACATTATCATCTTCAACTTGAACCTTGATATCACCAGATTTCAACCCAGGCATATCGACAATGAAGACGTACGCGTATGGATATTCCTTCACGTCTGCTGGTGTTGCTGCCATTGCTCTTGCGTCGCGAACGTATGTTTGTGTTGGTTCAGATTTGGTTAACTTGTTGTTGTTGGTTTCATCGAGGATGTGATGAAGGTTGTGAAGGAGCAAAGGTGAGTCTAAGCCCATGAAGATGTCCATTTTTTTGATTGTTGGTTTGCTGAAATTCAAAAGTGATTGTTTGAATTTAGCTAACTGAGATGTTTTTCAATTGCAAAGAGATTGGATTTGGTGTCTTGATGGTGGGTATATTTAAAGGGAAGAAGAAGATGTTTCTGGAAAGAAATGGAGAAGGGCAATGAGGAGGTTCTAGTAGTTTCGGTTAACGTCTGGAAGAATGAGACAAGTTTTGATCTAAAAGATATTTTTGGATGAGTGGGATCCTCTCAAGTTGTATGACATAATTTGACTCAAGTTAGCCAATTGTAATTCATTGAATTTGATCTAATGGTTTAAATCAAAAGAAGTTCTTTTGATTTGAGTAATCAAATCCAATGGCTTATAATTCCTTAACTTGAGTCAAGTTATGTTTACAACTTGAAAAGTCAGTTAAATCTTACAAATCCGTAAGTTTCGAACATTGTTATATCTTACGAGTAAATAAATTAAATTAAGCTACTTATATTTTTCTACCAGAGAACAATACCGCTTAGAAATATAGTTGAAGGACATATAACTAGAGGTAGAAGTGGTAATTTGTGCTTATAATCATTAAATAAATAGACTTTTATCGACTAATTTGTAAAAGATTTGAGGGTATTTAGTTTTTCCATTTTTTTTTTAAATAAACATTATAACCATTTCAAAAGTTAAATAACCATTAACGGACACATATTTTATCTCATTTGAAGAACGTTACAATTGTTTTAAAAAGGGCAAATCGCACAAAAAGATATTAACCTTATGTTTAAGGTATCCAATTATCTTTTTCTTAATTTAAGGTATCAAAGTTTTTAACTTGTTAACCGCTCACTAATCTCCAACTTATATATACACCAACTAGGAAGTATTTTACGCCGTGCTAGTTTATATAGTGACGTGGAATTAAAGTATCATAGTTTATTTAAGGTTTGCGAGAACATATATGAGAATTTAGTAAACGTTTTGCTTTTTTGATTAAAATAGTCATCTAATGATCATACGATCACAATATATGAGAGTTCATCTCATCATGTTATGTTTTATAAATTATTGTTAGGAAAAGAAACAAGAATGTCTTTATTTAATAGACATACACAGTAGTACATAACTACCCTTGAGTAAAGTTGAACACACAATAATTCACCTGTACAAATAAAAATGGGGATAGTTTGACTACAATCCTCCATAAAAATACACAAACAATAAATCAGGAACACAAAAAAAATCAGAGACTCACAAAAATAGACAGAGACCCACAGTTTTTAGCACAAAATTGTAGCTAATATATTCCCAATAAAAATTATAGCCTATATAAAATAAAGTAAATGGAAACAATTGTTTTCACAAAACTTGTGTCTCCTACTACTAGTGTTGTCTTTAAGTTTGTGAACATGTGCAAAATTAAGTTTATTTAATCAAATATTTGTATTCACTTTTAGTATACATATATATACATACTATACAAAAATTTGAGGCCCGTATAGTTTGGAGACCTTGTGCGACAACACACCTCTCACACCTTCGTATATGGCCATGACGATTACCCACCTATCACGCACTCCAACTCATTCCAATGCTTCTACCTTTTCTACTTTGATCACTTTGAAAACAATATGTAAAAAAACCATATGAACCTTACTAATTCAAAAGTTTCAACAAGAAATTGTAACTTGAATACCTACAAAAAGGAAAATCTATTGCTTGTGAATAGCACGATCCACAAAAGAACTAAGCCAAACATTTGTATACGATGTCCAACACATAGGAAAAAATCAACTTGACAAGATAAAACTTGTGCAAATATACACTATCTATCAACCCTATCTTTTTTACTATTTACTCCACACTATCTTTTTTACTATTCTTTGCTGAGTAATTAGCACCGATATGAGTTGATTCACCTACTATCTTTTGTTTGACATACTTTGTTGACTTACTATGTCCTTTTTTAAGTTTTTTCCTTGTATCTACAAAATTGCATTCTATCCTATGCGAATGAGATAGATAATTGTAGATGCGCATAAAATAGAATAACACAAGTTAACATGACAAATCATTATATGAAAATACTTTTGTACAAATTATGTCATCTTATCATTTCTCGCCCGATAATATGAAATAAACAATGATATAATGGTAACACTTATTATTATGATTATTTTTATTTTGTATTTTTTTTGAAAATGGTAACACAATTCATTTAAAGTATATATGTATCACATAAGTGAGTTTTAGGTGTTTTCCTTCGCGGGTCATTCCTAGTGGTTCGAGTCTCGGGGCTTGCCCATTTGGATGGTTTAACTCAGATGATCGAATTTCAAGTGTGGTACCGTTTTAAAAAAAAATACATAAATAAATAAAAAATAATAAATAAATTACAGAAGTGATACACTTTTAGTATAGCTTTGTAACCATTGAATTTACATAAGTTTATAAATAAAGGAAAATCATAAAATCAACAAAAACATTTGTTTACCATGTCACTCCTACCAGGCTACCCATACAAATATACAATCTTTTACTGTGCCCAAATCTTCATTCACTATTATGTCACATTTATATTCAAAATAACATCATATCACCCCATTTCTTGTTTCCGGATTACATGTATATGTATTGACGTTTGCTCCTCACCGTACTTCAAAAAAATCAAACCAAATCTATGAGCAATGAGTGTTTACCACTCAATATATTGAGACGCCAAATCTCATCTGAAAGTAACTATTGAGGAGTTGTTGAACACCATTTTTAATTTTAACTTTTTACAATAGGTATAAGTAATATTGTCTTTTAATTTCAAGCTATTTATGTATTATAAATTTTGGAAATTTTGATCGTCTTATATCATAAATTATACATTTGGAAATTATAAAAGGTAATGTTAATTTTACATATAAGAAACCTATTGTAAGTAAAATTGCATTTGAATCATTAAACTCTACGATAAAAATGATAAAAGTCAATCCAAACCAAATATACATCCAATAAGATGTTATTTATGATAAAAGTCATTCCGATTGAAAGAATTAGGAGTATTACTATACTGTATAATGTTACAGGTTTGTCATATCAACAAAGTGATCTTAAAGTTTTATGGCCAATACATTAGTCTTTAACTACTCATTTATGGCTGACTTGCTGTACATCTCTATAGACTCTCCCACTCCCTTACCCAAGTGTAATGCATTAAACTTTTGTTATTATTTAATTATAATATTATTTCAGTAACATTTAGTTTATCATGCAAAGTTATATCAGTAGCATTCAGTTTATCATGCTTATAATCAGTGACGGAGCCAGGAAATATGATTAAAGGGGGCAACGACTGATAAGAGTTACCACCCACTTTTATTTTCATTTAGTACAAATAGGCTGGGTTGGTCGGGTTCAATTATAGACAAACACCATTAATTTAAGTCAAGTACTCAGTTTCGTTGGAGCAAAGATATAGGCGTAGGTGTAGGTGTGTACAAAAAAAATTCGATTAGGAACTTTATCCCGTTTCTCTCAAAATAAACATTTAACCTTGCAGTTTTTTTAGATCATATCTTTTATATAATAAACGAAAACCTTGTTTGGGTTTTCGACATTTTGGAAAAACAAAATCGTCTCTTAGGTAATATTTTTTTTAATTATTATAGATTTATTTTAAGTATGCCTAACTTAAAAGGTTAAATATTTTCCATCTTTGTCAATATTGTTTATATAGTTCATTTTTATTGAAAGATGCCTGATTAGTCAAAGAATACACACGCACTCAAAAGCTATTTTATCATAATTTTGGGTTAAATTGCAATATATGTTAGCACAAGTATTATAACTAGTAGATATACTTAGCAAAAATAATGAACATATTTGTGTTTGGTGCAAATTAATTTAGTGATAATTTATACTCTTTCATGCGTTTAAATATATTACATCATGTATCTGAAATCTAAATATAATTAAACATTGTAAGTTGGTGAATTTTACGACATAAAAGAGATGTTTATGAAAACAAGTAGTGTAGTTTTTCTATTTAGAAAAAAAGAGTAAATTATATATATTGTTTGTATTGTACTACGAGTCTACCACGTATTATGTTTACTATAACTTTTATATTCACAAATTTATGAATGAAGCATCTTTTAACTTTTTATTTCTCCACTGTCCCACACATTCTTCTTTCTTTTAGGCTAGTTGCAATCGACACTTGGAGATCGGTTGGGCACCAAAAATATGCCTCCTCAACCGATTTGAACATCGGTTGTGTCGATTGTAGACCTCGGTTGGCAAATCGGTCGAATGTCAAGAATTTGCAATATCGAGTGCAAATTCACTCGATGTTAAAAGCTTCCAAATCCCAGCTTCACAACCACATTTATCAATACATTTTCAAAAAGTGACCGTTTGATCATTAAAAAAAAATAAAAATAAAATAAATTAAACCAATTTTACCACTCTATAAATACCAACTTCACCTCAAACACACTTCTTAACACACAACTTCAAACACAATTCAATCTCAAAATACTTCTTAACACAAGATTTATTATGGCTTGCCGTCTCCCCCATTTCGCTGAAGATATGAAAATGTACGTTAACAAACAATGCGAAGAAGATGATGTTGCTCGAAATTTGAATTTGAATTTTAAATAATCCCGCTCCTATTTGAAATTTAAATTTAATGTTAAAATGTTTGAATTAAAAAAAAAAAAAAAAAAAAAAAAAAAAAAAAAAAACTTGGGTTGTCATTGGGCATCCCAGTCATATCGGTCATTGGAGAAAGAAAGGACGCGTATTGGATGACCTGGTCGTTCCTGTGTCACGACCGAGACTAAATTTTAATAAGGGCCACACACACATTCCAACTTCCCTCTTTCCTTCTTTGTTATCTCTTCTTCTCTTTGCATAAAACAAATATAACAACCTGAAAAAAAGTATACGCATTAATGGACTTTGATTCTTGATAACCAAAGAGAGAGACGAGGGCACTCGGTTTATTTGCTTGAGGGCACTCGACCAATCTTCTTTGAATTTAACTTTTTTTCCTATATACTTTGTATGGCCGGAAGAGGTTGGTCGGGGGCATCGCCCCCCACTACCATCAAAGTGGCTCCGCCCCTGCTTATAATTTATAAATAAAAATCATATTGACTCCACAAGTCCACATGCATGAACCACATACATGCAACAGTTCAGATACTTTAGTATCAATAATACCATCTGATGTTTGGAACTTCAATTCATATTTCTATACAAGTCACAATACAACATGTACAAATATCTAAGAAATTATTGTTATTTTCATACTTGCTGTGTATTGCTCCATCTTCACCATCAACACGTACATTCCTTGCATCGTAAAGTAGAACTTAATAAAAGATAACGGGGCCAAAAAAAGAAAATGTAAGCTACTCCACCATTATCTTTCACCACAAATTTAATCTTAAAAAGTTAATCAAGACAAAAACAAAATATCCCACAACTAAAACCGTTTGAAACAATCGTTGGTCGATCATTAAAACACTAACAAATCAACAATGTATAGTAGATAGTTGGCAATTGACAAGGAAAAAATGAAAAGTACCTGATGTTAAGGGGGCAAGAAAAAGTAAGCATGAAGATATCACAGAGACCGGTTGGCAAAAAGTAAGCTAGATAGATATAGCAGTCGGTGGACAAGCTAAGGCGTGTTATTATGTTCACATCATGTAAACAAGATGGTAGTTTAAGTCCATTTCCGGATCTAAAAAATGCAAATAAAATAAACTCAGTAAGTTCATATCTAAAGAAATGAAAATATCAAGAAGAAAATTAAAAAAGACGGCAAGTTAAGTCACTACCCTCATGACATGTTTTAGAGAAAAGAAGCTAGAGTTGTTGGTCAAAAAATGAGGTTGAGCAGGACAGTTGGAGTTTTGAGAGAGATGGAATATATAAAGCAAGTGAAATGAAAGAGTGAGTAAGATTTTCAAAGCTCAAATAGTGAGCTACTATTGGGTGATGATGTGTCGTTATTTTCAAAGCCTTTTTCTTTGAGGTGACGAGGTGTAATTTTTGCAATAGCTTACTTGTCAACTTTTTGAAGCATGAAAAAAGCCTACGTGTAATTTTTTGGGGCTCCAACAGTAAATAAGGCTTCCTCATTTATATTATAGGTAGATATTTTCAGATTTATAAACAGGCAGTAGTGTATGTGACTTGTTCTTGAAAAATTATATCAATAGATAACATTCTAAATAACAGAGGACGACTACCGTTTCAATCATATTTAGTGCTTCTTTCAAAAACTTTATCATCTTATTAGTTGTAAAAAATAATCATGCTATGATCCAAAAAAAAACTATTGGCAACATAAATTATGTTTATTTATTTATACAAGCAAGTATTCTTTTTCTTTTTTCCGTTAATAGTTGGTTTCTAGGTTTATTACTTTAATTTAATTCAGTGAGAGGTATGGCTGAATATGGTATGCTGTAGTAATAATATATATTGAACACAATTGAAATTTCGAATTAAACGTTCTAAGTTTTGGTGAATTTGTGAGGTTGAAGATGAGTTGTGACAAAGATGAGGTTGAAGAAGAGAGGTGTTTGGGTTTAGATGTAACTAAGTTATTAGAGTGTTTGGATTTAGGTGTAACAAATAGATAAGAGTGCGTTTGGAGTGTGACGTGCTAACTAGATATCTATGACCTGGAAACCTATTGATTGCTCTAAATTGCAAAGGAAAAAAAGATTGATACCTTAAATTGGGAAGAAAAAAGATTAGTACCTTCTATTGAAATTGAACATAAGTTTGATATCTTTTTATGCGATTTTCCTTTTTAAAAAACTTATAAATATAATATATTTAGTTATTTAAAATAATAGGCGAGTACCCACGCCTAGCGGTAGATAATTAACGATATGCGATATTGTGGTAAATGTTTCATATAACGTTCAAAATAGAACGTGTAAAGAGCAAAATGTAATTGCAGACGATTGTAACATGTGATCATTCAACTTTAGCAAAAATACTTAACATGTATCAAAGAACATATAAAAACATTTAGCGAAACAAAAAATGAAACATTACATCAATTGTGAGATAACAAGTAATAATTCAAATTTTTGCAAACATTCATGAATCGTTGTTTGATTTGCCATGTTTGCAACAAATAAATGCTTGTTGACATGCTTATTAGATATTTGTAATATTAAAACCATGATTAACAACAGTTGCTTCACAAGTAGTCTATTACGAATTGCAATCTTTATAGTACCATCCCCTATTTGCATCAAAGCTTGTAGGAGTTGCCTCACATGAAAGTTAAACCTGTAACATGGATCATGAAAAGGCAATAAAATTTGAAGCATGAAAAATTACAGATCAATAAACAAATATCGTATCTAGCAAATGACACCCGAACTTCTTGCAAAATCACTAAAGATAAATGCAACCTTGCAATTTAAGAAAGCAACTTTGAACAGTGTAAACGGCGAATTATTATACATGACATCCAAAATTGAAAATTGTTGAAATACTCACAGTTTACCTTGCTCCATGTATATATTTTGACCCAGTGGCCATTACAACCTTGAGAAAAAAATGTTATATTCATCTCAAACCATCATGATACAAACACGAAAATTTTCAATCCCTTGAAATCAAAACAACTAAAAACAAAGCTCATCCTTCTTCATTGATTGAAAATTCACTTTATTTTTAACATCCTACAAAGAATGGCAACATATTAAAAGCTAAGTAATAAACATGATGTTGCAAAGTGCTTCGCAATCTTTAGACTTTTGAATTTAAGTATATCACACGTCACGAACCTAAAAATCTCGGATCATTGATTGTATTATTTCAGCATCATCACATAACTTCAACAAAAACCTTAAAAACGAACCTCTTGTTGATCATTTTATTTCCTCATGAGATCAATCATCCACATGGTCATCCTGATAAATTTATGAAGTATAAGTGCATGAGCAAAGTAAAATACCAATAATGAAACAATATGTATGGCAAAATAGTAACAACAATTAAAACATACCTTCATATTGTCCTGCAAAGGGAATGAAGACCGAAATTCTATATCAATCTGCAAAAGAAAAAATGATAGAAAACAATTAGTCGTATGCAAAGAACAATATTAGGCATATTAGCCTAGAAAAAACTGTAAGTGTTATATAAAGGTTTAAAATAGATGAGAGAAGCTTCTTGTATAAGATTAACTAGCTTAAAGACCCGCGGATTCGCGGAGTTTTTAAAGAAATATGAAAATGAGATAATAAAAAAACAACGAACGTCAACATGTTTCATTAATATAAAAAAGAAATAATGATATAAAACATGAATTATTCAACAACCAATTGAGTTTGTAACATTTAAAATAATAGACGTTCGTGCGTTGTCATCTACACATTTGATGGTCTTGAATAGCAAATGACGTCTATGAGCACTAATCAATATAATAGTCAATGTCCATTCGGTGTACACCCAATAGTTCATAGAAACCCTTTAAACAACCACATATAGTTATCTGTGTGTGAATACCAGCTTTTGTAAAGCTAAACAAAAGTTATGTCTTTATTTATAGTAAGTATTTAGCTCCATTAATCCTTTAAAGCATAGGTAAATAGGTTTTTACATGCAAACATCATGGAAGTAAAAAAACAAATAAAGAACAACTAATGCGTTATCTATACCCGATCAAAACCTTATCTTTATTTTAAATTGAAAGATTTGCCAGATATTCTTCATCCATGTGATTCAATATATGGATAACATGATCTTCTTCATGCATGTGTAACTATCAATATCTGCAAAATATGCACGGATAATATACATGAACAATGGGTAAAATGATTAAAAAAAAAAAAAAAAAAAATACTCAAGATATAGTATACTAAATTCAAATCAAAAGCAGATCAGAGGAAGATTTGAAAAATTATCTGTAGACTGCCTTTCGAGAGAAGAAACTTGTTTCGGTAGACTAATATTGGTTATTGCATATCCCAAGATCACGAATTGTCAATCAAGTGTTGTTCAACAAAAAAATATGGTCTTAATATCAACCTACAGCGAATCAAAAGTTTAATGGCGCTCTAAAATAGGTAATATCAACAGTTGCATGCTCTTCTTTTTCCCTACTGTATTGGCCCTCAATGATGCATTAAAAAAGGTATGTAAATCATGTAATATGTATAATAGTTTCGAATATAGAAACCATATGTAGATCAATCGATACTAAAACCATTTTTGTTACATAAAAGACATCTCACTAAAACGAATATAAACAATTCAAAAGGAAAAAAAAGGGAAACACTTATACCTATTATACTCTTATCTCTTAGGCATGTTATTAAACTCATGAACATGTCTAGTTACCATGGTTCCATCACTTCCATGTCCACAAATTTGACTATTTTCATCTTTTAGGCACAATCTTCATCTGCCTAAATTAATTTTTTACTAATCATTGTCTTGATTAGCTAAAAAAAGACGAAATGCAATATACAGGCACTTAGATAAGCAATCCCAAACGCCCACTTACGATAAAATAACAGTTCCATTAAACACTCAAGAAAAGGAAAAAAGTGCTAATCTGCTTTAAGGAGGTGTTTAAGATTGCTAATATTACTGACTATTGCTTGAAAAATCATGCAGCTATCAACCTGCTCATTGTAACTACTAATATAAAGGGTGTTTCAAGTTGCTTAATTTAAAGTGCATAATTGCTTTAAAATAATCAGTTATCAGCATGCCAAATTTCAAGTAATAGTCAGTAATATAAGTAATAAGATTATATATTTTGATATCTCTTACAAAGATGGAACCCTACCCATGATCTTAACAATGAGATTATGTGACTTAAATTTAAACTCACCATTAACAATGTTTTATGTTAACGTGGATATAAATTTAAATCCATCATAACCCTTCTCGCCACTCCGCTAAAACCTTACCCACTCGCACTTCCTCTACAACCACCACCAGTCCTATTAGCTTTTCCCCTGTTACCAATCTCACCCAACCCCGACCCTCCACCGCTCTGCAACCTTTGCGTAAACCGCCAATTCTCTACATATTCACAAAAAGTTAAACCATTTTTTTGACCGTCACCAAGACTATTATTAGACAAATCACCAGCTCTACTTAATAAACCCCCTACAGTAAGTCGTGGTGAGCCAATCTTATACATATATAGCTCTTTTTGCGATCTACTTTGCATCTTTGTTCACGAAGTACCAACAAAGTAACATCTTAAGCTTTTGATGTAGAAACAAAATATTAAATGCAGAAAGCCCTCAAAGCTTAAGCTTATTAATCTTTAGTGATTTTCTATACACATTTACCATTTACACCTAACTTGATTTAACTACATTCACTAATTGTCCATATCTAATTGTCCATATCTAACTGCTATAATCCCGTTCTATAAACAATTGCGTTAAGCACTATTGTTATGACGACTTAACTACATTCACTAATTGTCCATATCTAACTGCTATAATCCCGTTCCTAATTACACGTCATTATTAAGACCACTATTCGTTAAAGCATATGCCTACTACATTTATCATGTACAAATAGAAACCATTAACGAATATGTATTTTCAATGAAAATCCTTGAACATATGATAAAAGATAAAAGTAAACAGTAGGATAAAGTGCATGTGATGACACAAATGTGTGATTGTGTGATATTGCTACTATCTCTGAAAAGGATTTCCATCCTTTAGTATTACATAGGTAAGATAAGACTTCCTTTTGCTAATAATAATTGGACGATAGTATCTGGCAACAACAAATGTGGAGAAGTATTCACTGACAACACTATCTTCTACTTCAACTATTAAATAGATAAATAATTTCTAATAACTAAGATGTATTACGAAAATCCAGATATTTAACATATAAAGAAGGGATATACTACCAGACTACATCTAGAATGGGCTTAGTTGTCAAACGCTATCCGGCCAATCTAAATAAATATGTTATCAGGTATATGGGAATTCACGGATGAGGAAATAAGAATAGCTGTCACATATTTTAACAAAGTTACATGGTACCCCTAATGATCAATCGAAAAGATTCATGTGAGTACACTTTTGCTGACAGGACACTTAAACAAAGGGTAGCACATATCAGTAATTTAACTCGTCATCCCTTCTAAACTCAAATAAATCATCCCAATATCTCACACTCTCACCAATAGAGCAGCTCAAACAATAATAAGAGTAAAATGATATGAGCTACACATTTATAAGAGTCTCAAGGAATTAAATAGTCCTACTGAGTAAAGAGTTCGTTCAGTAATAAACTGTTCATTCCTTATTTGAAATTTAGCTCAATGTAACTAGGTTGTCCCATATAATCCTCTCCATCACTACATATATTTATAATTTACATCATGTGAGTACACTTTTGCTGACAGGACACTTGAACAAAGGGTAGCACATATCAGCTAATTCTTCGGGCTTATGGGCTTATCAGCTAATCCATAAGCTCAACTTGATAAGCCCGTATGCCAAAAAAGTTAGACCTTATAAGAATTTTCAAACTTCAGTTAAAGCCCATAAGGGTGGAATATAAGCTAATCCAAACACCTGCTGAAGTTAATCTAAAAGACTCAATCCTATATTAATTCAAAATTCTTTCAGAAGCCCTTAAAACCTAAAAAAAACTAATTATTTACACTGACACAGATTTCACTTGGTTAAAACTAACAATCCTCACAACAACTAAAAGCAAACATGTAATCAATATCAGACTCAAAACCATCGATCACCCGTGCAAAATCAAAGTTGCTCTCCAACAACCAATTCAACTCACTACTCACCACGTTGTTCCATTTACACTACTTGTCATTCATTTCAGTTATCAAAAATTAAAAATAGCCATCAAATCAACTTCTTATTTAAAAGAACTCATATATTTAGAAAAACCACAACAAACATATCGGACGCATACCTTTCTATAAGAAACATAAATTTCATGATTGTGGGCTAATGGTTTTGAGTTTTTCCATCCAACAGTTTTGATGACTCTATGTAGTGTGGTTGCCCCTTTTTTCACGACTTTAGATGTGCTTGACAGTCCATTGTAATAACCATTTCCGTGATAAAGCTTGCTTCAGACCTGGAAAAAGGATCAACGTATATATAGCACATTAAGAGCATAACATTTTAACACCTTAAAAAGTTATGTGCTTGACAGTCAATTTAAAAGATTTATAAAAAACTTGTTTGTAGGTCGACCTGCCTAATTTGCTACTTCTACAAACTACAAAATCGTGTCGGCTCACAAAATATAAGTCAAGCAAATACAAGAGATCATTTACCTTATTCTTAATGCTGCGGATCTGAGCTTTCAAAGAATCAGAACATTCGTTCCACTTGGAGATATCTCTAATCTCCTT
This sequence comes from Chrysanthemum lavandulifolium, assembly GCA_022545495.1. Classification (NCBI taxonomy): domain Eukaryota; kingdom Viridiplantae; phylum Streptophyta; class Magnoliopsida; order Asterales; family Asteraceae; genus Chrysanthemum; species Chrysanthemum lavandulifolium. Next base: position 218,097,198 of record CM040238.1, read on the forward strand.
GCAAGCACCGAATTTCTTTAAGTTTAACCGCCAATTTGCAATGTCACTCATGATTCCTTTATTAAGCTCGACCCACTTGGGTGCACAATTGTTCTTTGACAGTATCTGGTATAATGTATCCTCGGCTGGATCGGCATGAGAATTGCTGTTTAAATTCAGGGGTTTCCCCTTCCCTGGTAGATTCTCAAAATGACCCTCCTCCATGGATTGCCAAATTCTTCTCTCCACAACATTGATAATATCGGTTTCCTTCCTGATTAAAATGAAAATAAAATCAGACTGTGAAGAGTACCAAGTGTTTGGGTTCACATTTTGGAACTATTAATATTATGTCAACAGAGTATGTACAAACATACCTAACATACCACAAAAGCCATCCATGTTGTGGACTTGACTAATAATCAAAGTATATGATCATTATTCAGGAAATAAAGATGATCGTCAAACATGCGCATGTAAAGCCTAAAGTCTAATCACCTTTGAGGCCAAGATGTTTGCACACGTCGTATTAGTTGAGACTGTCATGAATTGATCATATAAACGATTAAATTACCAGTTCAACTACACTTGGGCAAATTGCAATAACAGATGTTTTAAAAAAAACAAAAATAAAAACTAATTAATACCAAAACTATTAATCAAAATTGGTTTGTAACATAGAAAATCATAATAGTAAAGAAGCTATAACATAACAGGGTGAAATTGAGAACAATAAATAGAGAGATGAGACACTTACCATTGAACTAAACTCCACTTTGTGATGGACCTCTAATCTGCAAGAATCACGAAAAATATAAACAAAACCAAGTCTGATTGGTTAAAAGCCAAATATTGTTTTTGGAATCAATACCTCAACTCAAATCGGTCCCATTCCACCCTACATCTAAACTCATAAACTCATTCCGATTCCATTCCGCCATATATCTAAACTCATACTAATAGTGATTCAAGACTCCAAACCAAACACACCCTGAATTAAGGAAATTGATTAATTAAAATAAGAATGCAGCATATATTAACCATTTACCAACTGATAAACCCCATGCCCAACCTTTTTTTAAAGTCATCTGCAAAGTAAAATCCATATTTTGATGCTCAAGATCTGAATCCCATTTAACTATCCTAAAACATATTCCCAAATACACCTTTAAATTACACAAGCAAAGAACAATAAAATCATTTAGAACTGTACATCAAATACCTCATAGTGGAAATGAATCTCATCGACTCTTGAAACAAATTTGAAACCTGCAAATATAACACAATAAATAATATCATATAAAAAAATACATTAAAACCACCAAATCATATGTTAGGAATTAGAAATTCCAGGTATTAAAGAGTCGGTCACCTCAAGTATATGTAATCGTTAGAAAGCTCGTAGTCGTAGTTATTTTAAGCTAAGTAGTATTTAGTTTAGTATCACCGTGGAGGACGGACGGGTCTTTACCCACTGTATGCCCGATCCACGCCCGTTGTGTGGCGTTTATTGTAAGACTATAAATACTCTCTACCTTCCAAGGTAGAGAGTTGGAGCTCATAATAAGATTTTTCTTTCTCTCACTAAAGTTCCCTAAACCTCTAACTTTCTCTCTCTAAAACCTCTTATACGCCTACTTTGTGTTATGGTTTGATGTGTATGTGAAATCCAATACCTTACAATTGGTATCAGAGCCAGGTTTTCGATTGTGGACAAGTTCGTATGGAGTCTTTCCATGAGATGTGTGAATTAGATATCTATTTTGAGTGTAACAAGCAGTGGCAATAGCTTCAGCCCATAGAAACATTGGAACCTTTGAGTAGATCAGCATTGTCCTTGCAGCTTCTACAAGAGTTCGGTTTCGTCTTTCAACTACACCGCTCGTTGAGGAGTTCGAGGAACACTTCTTTGAGGACCGATTCCAACATTTTCATAAAATTCATTGAGTACTTTATTAACAAACTCGGTTCCATTGTCGGCCTCGGACGATTCGAACTGCTTTGTTGAGTCGATCCAAGTTGTTTAATGAGTTTAATGATGACATCCGGAGTTTCGTCCTTTGTCCTCAAAAACTTAACCCAAGTGAATCGGGAGTAGTCATCAACCACTACTAACACATATCTCTTCCCATTAAAAGTTTGCACTCTCATTGGACCGCACAGGTCCATATGAAGGGTATGAAGAACTTCCATTCTGAGTTTGTGGGTTTTGGTTTGTGGGCATATTTCGTGCTTTTTCCCAATTGACAAGTCGAGCAAAGATGATCTTTTCATATTTTAATCTGGGTAAGCCTCGACTAGATCCTTTCTCGGATAGGTTGTTTATGGTACCAAAGTTTAAGTGATTGAGACGACGATGCCATAACCAAGACTTTGTTTTAGAAGCCTTTGACAAAAGCGATTGGAGAGGACTTCATCATGTCATCGATAGATATGGTGTATAGGTTTGAACCTCGGGTACCTCTTAACAATTCTACACCATCAAGTTCTCTAACTAAACAAGTATGTTTTCTCAAAGCTACTTCTAGATCGGAATCACGTAATTGACCAACAGAGAACAAATTATGACCAAGACCTTCCACATAATATACCACGAAATTACACTTTTACCAACCACATAATCTCCATAACCCATAATAGCTCCAAAATGGTCGTTCTCGAATCTAATCGTCCCGATGAATTTACTCACGAAGTTCATGAGCCGCGACCGGTCGCCAAATATATGCTTGGAACAACTGAGTCCGGTACCACGTAACGATTTGAACGATCTGCAGTTGAACACGAGACAAGAATGGATAATCGATAATTGGGATCCCATGCAAGAATGGGTTCCATTTGGTTAGTAACAATGGTTGGAACACCCACATCAGAAATAGAAGCATTCATATCAGAAATTAAGGCAATGGAATCATTATGAATAGATGCAGTATTAGTGTCTGTATTTGCCCTATTCAAAGTGTGTTCACTTCTTAAGGGAATAGTTCTACCAGTAGGCATCCATTTTCTAGTGGGCGTTACCTGATTAACCTTATGGTCCACAGGTATCCATTGATAACCTATCTTACTAAATGTTCTTCCTGTGGGCTTCCACTATTTTCTAACTTTCTTTCGCCTCTGCCTTTTAGCTTTTTTAACATGATTTATTGCATTAGCAATATTAACTGGGGGTATGACAACATTAGACAAAACATTCACACCACATTCATGATTAGAGACAGAATTCAAGCAGACATCATTACAAGGTTTGCAAATAGTATCGAATTGAATTAATTACGATCGCCTATGGCTAATACTAGAATCAACACGATTCGTTTTATTCGACTCAAGCTTAAAGTTCCTAGGTTGGTCTTCTACTCTCTTCCAATGCACATTCTTAGCTTGCGAGGTCCTATCATTCCTTGTATTGTCTTGAGACTTTGACCGCCGCTTTAATGTCACTAATTACTCCTGTAGAGAGAATGGGAACATTAGTTGGTTTTGCTACTCTTTGCATCTCCTGCTTAGATGTCTTTGGGATCCGAACTACATGCGAGCACACTAAGGTTCACTTTCTTAACACTAGACGTCTTGGGATTTGTACTTGGAAGGCACACTAGAGTTCGCTTTCTTAGCATTAACAGATCTGTAATCTGAACTACTTGAAGGCACACTACGGATCACATTCAAAACATCGGGCATCGAATGAATATCATACTTGGCACTAGGCATAGAACAAGGAATCAAAGGATTAACTCTCTCACCTAAGGACTTTGGGCATATTGTAATTAAGCATTCTAGAATTTCTTGAGATCGTTTGGCATATAAGCATGCATGCTCAATTGCATCGTCAAGTGGTTTCTCTAATTTATCCTCTTCAACAATCTCACGTAGACATTCTAGACAATCCTTAAGGGATGAGAAATATGTTTGAATAGCAAGTTTGTTATTCACGAGATGAGGGGAACATATTTCACGACAACGATATTTGTTACTAGAGTGAACCTTTGATACACCATTCTCCCCGTTGGTCATTGGCATTTTCCCTTTTACCTGGCTCTTCAGATTCTCAATTTCCTTTTGCAATGAAGCTATTTGTTCGTTGTTTTTGTTACGAGTGAAGATTCTCAATTTCTTTATTACATATGTGCAAGTTTAAGTCACGAGTTCAGGGTAGTTTACTTCAGGATCAAATTCATTATATCGGGTTTTCTCCGTCAGCTGTCACTACAAAGAGCCTACTGAATGATAATGGGTTGATTACATGTTTTGCCAAAAGAGATTAAAAAGAGAGAGATTATGACGTATGAACACTTCAGTTCATGCCTCGTACTCTAAAGAAAAGAAATTTCTACGTTTCAGTGCACATTATCTTATGAAGAAGAGAAATCTTCTTATGACGTATGAACACAACAGTTCATGCCTCGTTCTCAAAAGAAAAGAAAAGTGTACGTGTCAGTGCGCTTTATCTTCTGAAGAAGAGAAATCTTCTTATTATGACCATTCTCATCAACATGCTTCATACTTTTTCCATGCGCTTGGTCATCAAGTGAACCGGACTCTCGTTGATTGTTTTCGATTCCACTTTCTCAACTATAATGACGATGGCGACATCCCGTGCTAATTTTATGGGGAGAAGTGTGAATAAACTACATTTGGATGATGTTCATTGGTTTAATCAAGAATGGCATCTTCGTATGCAATTCTTGAGGGGAGAAGAAGTGTGATAATTCGCATGGTTGATTGACTTATGAGAATATATGGTCATACGGCTCTAACTCATGTAAGAACCGAGCTTCTTCTTATCGGATCATCTTTACATGAAGTTTCTTCTAAGAGCCGTTGGTTGACATCTTCACTCGGATTGATGAGTTTATCGACAAAGTGCTTCCGGTTAATGCTTCACGTATACATCAACAAGATGATTCCGAACAATCTCTGTTTTGTTTGATGTGATGGGTAGTTTGGTGTTACCATCTTGTGTGTTCATTGCGGCCCGATTGTTGATTTCCTTGATGAACATCTTTACGTTCTTGTTTGATTGGGAGGGATTTTAGTTAAGGGGATTTGCAAGATGTAAGTTAATTGGGATGCTTTTTGGTGGGATGCTTTTTGGTGTGAGTTGAAGATGTTAACTATCTATTCCCCAACTGGACAATCTTGAAGAAGGTCGAGTCTACAGTCGGTTCTACATTCTCTGCTACATGTTAGAAGACTTAAGACGAGTTGCATTTGAGTATTTAAAGACTTCTTCTTAATTCATGCTTTCATCATAAAGATTGTCGGTTTAGGGGAGAGCACTAATTGGGGGAGGGTGAAATGTCTGATTTAATCTCCAATTAGACTTGCTCACATTATTCAGAATGTTGATTCTCACAAAGACTTCAAGCGTTCTTCTCAAAAGATTTCTAGTATTTAGGCTTTCAAAGAGTTGCTGATTCTGAAGTGTCAAAACCAGCAAGGGGAAGGAGACACGATCTAAGCGAGTAAACTTGATGAACTTAATACTTCTAAGTAATTGAAGATATCCCAGAAGACAAATGTTATTACCAGAGAAACTCAAGGTTTGACTCATGGCGAGTAAACTTGATGGACTTAATACTTCTAAGTGATTGAAGTTATCCCGGAAAACAAATGTCATGACCGCAGAGAAACTCAAGGTTGTACTCATCAAGGCGTTTAGTGTTCTTATTCCAACGTCGTGGGGAAGTGATGTAAATGAAAGTTTCAAGATAAAAGAGGTACATTGGTGTGTGATGATCTTGATGTTATCGCAATCATCGGGGAGAGAGAATTGTGTACATTGGGGCGCCACCGTCTCACTGAGGGCTTAATCGGTGATTCGTAGATATAATCACTTATTCCGGAGTTGACATCCGCAGAGATTGTCATCCGCAGAGATAATCAGTGATTCGGCTTGCTTCTTCAATGTTATCGGTTGTTCTCTCTTTGGGGAATGTGTGTACTTTGGGTCCTTGAGCTTCATACACGATCATCAGGGAAGAAAGCCATTGTTTACCACAAACATTGGGGAGGTGTTTTCTCTCCGGGCATGATGTGTATTCGGGAGAGTCCTTGGATATTGGTGTACTTTGGGTTCTTGAGCTTCATACGTTCATCAGGGAAGAAAAATGTGAACATGGGAAGGTGTTCGTCATTCCCCTCATGAAGTGTATTCGGGAGAGTTCTTGAGCATTATACTAAGAGACGGATTGTATCATTTCAACTACACGGGGGAAGTGTTCTCTTGACACCTTTTGGGAATGCATTGCTTCAGACTTCCATGGTAATGAAATATGAGAAGATTATTTAAATGTGGGATGATACGTTGTTGTTCTATTAGATGATATAACCTCGAATGAAGAATCACGATGATTATTCTTAAAAAGAGCAGCGAGATCAATGATAATGGTGTACTTCTTTGTGCACCTAGCTAAGAGAAGCTTGAAAGAAAGCTTTGAATCTGCTCAGCTAAAGGATTTTCGGTTTGGGGGGAAGCTACCAAAGTCTCACTTTCAGATGGTTCAATTTCTTTCTTCAATGCAAGAGCCTTGGAAGCTTTGGTGGTGAAAGTTTTAGGGATGATGACTTCTATCTTCTACGACGTGCTGTTCGATATCCTTATCTCGGTACTCGTATCATCATCTTCTTAAACTATATCATCTACTCTATCTGTAAATATTTATCACACAATTGAAGATGATTGGATGCCGAAAGGAAAGGGTAACTATATCTTGGGTTGATAAATGAAGAAACAGAGCTTAATTGGACTTCAATGGAGAGTTGGCATAAATGCAACGTAAGAGGTCTCACTGCATCAGTAGATGGTTTTCTTCTAAGTGATTGAAGAAATGGAGCTTAATTTGACCTCGGTTGGCATTCAAAATGCAACGTAAGAAGAAGTCTCACTTGCATCTATGACGGTTTTCTTCCAAGCCCTACAACAACAACGGAAGCTTCTCAACCACCTAACGTATCTTTGTGCAGGATACCATTTTTAAACAATTTTGAATAATTTGATTAAATTGTTTTGAAAATGGAAAATATTGTTTTGAAAATAAATTGGACTAAATTTTGAAAATCACCGGACTTCTTTTTATCAAAACCTAAGTCACTCAATCAACGACTACAATCATTGATTGAGGGGGAGAATGATTTCAATTAAATTAAAAAGTTATTTGTCATTCAATTGTTTTCAAAAGATATTCATGCATGTTTAATCAATGGAGTTTAAAGTCTTAATATCCGATTCTTGTCACTAAAACGTTTTTCATAATCAAGTCACAATTCTCCTTAAAAGCTTTCAAAATCAATTTAAATCTCTGAGATCACAAATCTCAAATGATTTGATAATTGTGATCGGGGAGAATTTGTGATTGAAATTGAATTTAAACCGATAATTCGGTAAATGGTTTTATAAGAATGTACAAGCTCTCCTTCCCACATGTGACAAACGATTTCAAATTTTCCATGCACATGTTGAGGGGAGCATCTATCTTAAACCACACGGATCCAAAACGTGATCAATTTATATCAATGTGCATGTTCCTCTAGTATGTGCAAAATCTTTTCAAATCTTGATGCACATATTGAGGGGAGCAAAATTAGAAAACCTCATCCTTCCCTAAAATGCTTTATCTACTTGTTTTGATAAGGAAGTGATGTTGATATCTTTAGAAAATGGTAATCAAAGAAGTTAATTTTCTCTTGCCTCCGTGTGCAAAACAATTTCAAACATTTGATGCACATGTTGAGGGGAGCTCTTGTTCTAAAAATATCAAAACAATTCGGTACAAAAGCTTTGATAATATATCACAAGTATCCGGATTGATTTTCAAATGGTTTTCAATTGGTTCAAATGGCGGATGAACAATACCAAATAGACCGACCAAATTTACTTTATGTACGGTGATATAAGGATGATAAGGTTAGGTATTTGTTCCATGATCCGCCGAACCGGAGGGATCTACCGAGGACAATCCACTAGTTAGTGTAGAAGTCATTAGGCATGCCGATAAAAGGAGAAAAATGAGATATGGGAAGAGTGCGGATGAGACAGAGCTAGTCTTGGAATAAACCCAACAAGGTTCTAGCTATGAAGTCTCGGTAAGCAATCAAGGGTTGAAGAATGAAAAAGAATTGAATGAGAAAAGGGTGAAAAGAAATAGCCCTCCATTTATTCAACCATAGGGAAGAAACCGGTACAATTCATATGCTACTTGATGATAACATCGGTATTGAAGACAAGACGTCATGGACCCGGTGGCGCTCTCGCACTACAACTTCCCAAACCACTCAAGCTCCTCTTAAAAGGGCTTGTTTCATTCTCACGGGAACCTACATTATCTATCGACTTTCTTTAGAGATTGTTGATATTGAAGAAGAGACCCTCTCCCAGTCTCCGATCAGGATCCAAATATGCACAAATTGAGTCTAGAGCCACGAGATCATCTATAAATCTCATTAGGACACTTTCAATGTAGACTCTATTTTTCACACAATGTGGAAAGAGATTATATCTTGAGTCCTACACATTATCCTTGTGGTATTGCGGAACATCCGAGTGATATGCAAACATATTCACAATGAAGATGGAAAGCCTTCGAGCCAACATCAAACAAGCTCTGGTGGGTGGCATGTGAGATCTATCAAATAGATCAACCATGTGACAACCGAATGAAACAATGGGCGATTCAATCTTTTGAATCAATCGGTTCAGTTATGGATTGACGGATACCTTTGAAAAACCGGTCATTGTGCTTAAAAACTCTTTTCTTTAGCACATCGACCGTGTACGAATATTTCAAATCAAAAAGGTGTTTACGATTGATAATTGATTTTCATTAAAACCTTCGTTGTATTTCAAAAACAATTTCTATTGTACGATACACGATTGTTTTTCAAATATCTTTTCATCAAACAGTGAATCTCTATTCGCCGGTTCACTCACTCCGTGTTGTCTTCTTTGAGACATTCCGGTTTGAGAACAACTAGAGCAACTACGAAACCTGTCAAGGAAATTCTTGAATTATACCGATCACAGCGGACTTGTAATCGATCAACGGAAACCGTGGGCGTGTACCTCAATTCAACGAAGTGATCAAAGACACTTTCGCGCGAGTTATTGCTAATGTTGTATGCGGTACACCCGACGTTTGCGGTGATCGAATGAAGCGGTCAATCCATAGTCGCATGCTCACACAATACATTCATTTCTCAAAAATCATGATAAGTGCATCAATGTCTCGATATTTTCACTCCATGCTTCGCTTTCTGCTGCGCTAATATCATGAATCAACGAAAGCTTCCGCTACTCGATGAGAAGATATCATGATCCGTAATGTGAGCATGTCGGTCCGAAAGTCACAACATCACATAATACCAACACCACAATAGATGTCTCGAGATTTTCTTAGTGATGATCTCAAAAGTCGGCTCAAAATTATTATCACGTGGATCGAGAAAGACATCCACTTGGATTAACCAAACATGCAATGAGAAGAATCAATGACTACGAGCTTGAGCAATGTACTACATCAAGAATGCAAGAACAATTGTTAATGTAATATCTGCTTGTATTCAATGTAAGTTTAGTCTATGTTTGAGGTGACCTCCTTGGGGAGATTGTTAGGAATTAGAAATTCCGGTATTAAAGAGTCGGTCACCTCAAGTATATGTAATCGTTAAAAGCTCGTAGTCGTAGTTATTTTAAGCTAAGTAGTATTTAGTTTAGTATCACCGTGGAGGACGGACGGGTCTTTACCCACTGTATGCCTGATCCACAGCCCGTTGTGTGGCGTTTTATTGTAAGACAATAAATACTCTCTACCTTCCAAGGTAGAGAGTTGGAGCTCATAATAAGATTTTTCTTTCTCTCACTAAAGTTCCCTAAACCTCTAACTTTCTCTCTCTAAAACCTCTTGTACGCCTACTTTGTGTTATGGTTTGATGTGTATGTGAAATCCAATACCTTACATCATACATATCAAATTAAATATATTAAATTGAATCGGAACAAAATTAAAGTGACAACATATAAAAAAAACATATACAAATTATGCAGAATATGTGATTCAGTCTCGGTTTTTCATACTCGGCTGCATCCCAGTCCTGAATTATTGGATTTACATCTTAAACATAAAACAAATTGTCACAACCGGCAATTTAGGGAGTCTATTTTAGGTAACCGCATTACATTAAATTAAACTGAGTTTTGCCTTTATCACTATTTTAATAAACCGTGACTTGATTTTATATCGTCGATTGGTTTTTACGGTTTATTTCATTATTAAATGAGTTATCGTATGCGTTTTAACTCTATTTGGTAGGCACTATTCGATTCGACACTAGAAAAGCCTAAAACAAGAGTTATTGTAACTTTTAGACCGTAACTCGAAAATTGACAAATAAATAATCAAAACTCGTGGAAAAACGTAAGTAACGATATAGGAAAGTTAAATAAATGTCGTGGGACACTCGGGGGACGATATGTGAGCTCGGTAATGGGTAAACGAGATAGATACGAAAAGTTACAACCCGAACCCTCCTCTTTTGCTTGACCGGCCGCCCCCCTCCTCCCAAATAATTATTTTTGAGGTCCCTAGTGGCCTAGTATAAATATCCCACCTAACTCCTCATTTGATACTTTCATTTCTCTCTCTATAAAACACACACCACTTTATCTCTCTTGTTTCTCTCTCTAAGAAACCCTAGCCGCCACCTTCATAAAATCTTCAGCCATATTCCGGCCACCACCGCCACTATTCCGACGCGTCCACCACCACCTCCACCACCAAAAGATAGATCTCTTTCTCCTCTTTCCAACCATATATCATGCACTCAATTTGGACTTCATTAACACCTTCAAATTCAAGAATTAAGATTCGTGTTTCAAATGGCTTTTGCAATTGGTGACTAGATAAGGTAAAGGGAACATGTTTTGAGCTTGATTGGGCAATAAAAACCCACGAATTGGGAATTAGGGTTTCGACCCTATGAACTAATTTGGGGCTTTTGGGTGGAACATGAAATTAAAGCTAATTAGTGTATAAATAAACAAGTAATTAGTGTTTGGTACATGTGTGGTGTATAAATTTGATGGGTTTGTGCATTTAGGGTTTAGTTGCATATTTTTGGTTAAGATAGATGATGGGTTTTGTGTTTGGTTAGTGTTTGGAGCTTGAATGATTGGTTTTGGGTGTTGTGGAATTGATTTGGTTGTGTTTGGTTGAGGAACATGGGACGTACGAACCACCATGGTCACGTACGTGGCTCATGGGTTGGTGTACGTGACCCACTTGGGTCATGGGTCCGAGTCGGGTCGATTTGGTAGCTTGTTGATTGATGTAGTTGAGGTTTGGATGAGACGCGTGGAGCCGAAAAGCTTCTAGAGCTTGTTTGGTTCACGTGGTCTTTACCGCGACCGTGTCATGACCATTAGGGTCATAACATTGGTTTTGAGTATGTTTGGTTGATTGATTGGTTGGCGAGATTGTTTTGAGTTGGTTTGGGATTGAATTGCGATATTGTGACATTTAATTTGGACTTGATATATATATTGTTGACTTTGAGCTACGTCGGCGTCACTTTGACTTTTTAGTCAATAGTTGACCCCGACAAAGCCGTAACATGGACTTTAGTATAATTTGGACTATTGATTGGTTAAAAGCCGAGAAGTTATGACTCGTGCTTGTGGACTCGAAACGAATACGATATGAGATTAATAATGGAATTAGACGAAATATATATTTATATGAAAATGCTAATAGAACTATGGAATGTACATAATAATGGGCTTTTGTACCAAAAATATCGATAACAAGATTTATCTTGTTACTTACTATTTTTAAATGGAAACTAACGACTAAATTGGAAATGTTTTGTAATAAATAAGTAATTAATGTTTCGAGTACACGTTTATCAATAAATGTCAATTGTGGACATTTAATATTGGTTTAAGTATGTAATTGCTTACGTTGTGTGCATGGGTTACGGATAACCTAGCATTAATAGTGTTGATCCACGTGGGTAGCGGACTTATTAGGTTGACGAATCTAATAAGAGCCCGCTAGGTACGTTGGGTAACCTTATTAATGGGTGACTTATCCTTATGACTCTTTAGGATACGATTGATTTATGGGATAATAAGCGACACGAATAAATAAATGAGTTTATCGAGTTGACGAATTCGATAAGGTCTACTATTTATTCCGAAACTTATTGAACTATGGAGCTTATTGTTTAGAGGTCTCATTGTGTCGCATTGAGTTATATATTGATTGTTTGAGTGCATTCATGGCATCATATTGAGTCGATACACCCACACGAGGAATACCAAACACTAGGATTAAATGGTGAAACGAGACGTTTTTGGAAATAAAGAAATGGAATATATTGGGGTAGATAACGTTGATTTGAGGAATATATATATTAAAGTTAGTCTACATTAATAGGTTGTGCCGAGTCTGTAGGATCGTAATATTATTGTGTTTGATGATTCGGGTGGTCTTGGATGATGGAAATACATTTTAGACATTTTAGAGAGAGAAAGTAGAGAGATGGTGTTCTTGGTAGAGAGTTGATGAACAAAATATGAAAGGTTAGATTCCAAGCCACACCCCTTCTAAGGACGGAAGGGGTATTTATAGTTACAAGACTACACGAACTCCTGACGGCTTGTGGATCAGGTATACAGTGGGTAAAGACCCGTTCTTCCTCCATGGTGTTACACTAAACTAAACTACGCTACAAACTAACTAATTTACTACTAAATAACGTAACAATCTACAAGTCTACGAGCTAACTTATGCTAGATTATAATTGGGGTGACCGACACTTTAACATAGAATTTCCAATTCCTAACAATCTCCCCCTAAGGGAGGTCACCCCATGAAATACATTTTGCATCCTAGCATTCTGTTCTTAACTTTGTTCTTGAGCTCGTAGACTTCAATTCTTCAATTCCGCAATCTTTGTGCTTTTGTAGCGATTCTTCAAAGTCCGCATTGATTTGTACTTTTAGTGGAGGCCTTTAACTGATCCACATCTTGATGATCTTCGAGCTTTATGGAGATCATCAGCCACAGTAAATCTCTGGATTACCCTTTGTAGTGTTGCCTTTATGTGATGTTGTGACTTTCGGACCGACATGCTCACACTTTCTGGATCATGACATCTTTCCATCAGAGTAGCAGACGCTTTACTGGTTCATGATATTTGCGCAGCAGTAGCGAAGCATAGTATAAAAATATCGAAACCGGTTATGTAGATATTCACCACCATGATTTTTTCAATTAAGTGTGGATGCTTGTGAGCATGCGGCTTTGGATTGACTCCTCAATTACGATCACCGAATCCGTCAAATGTACCGCAAACAACAGCTAGCAATAAAACACACGAAAGTGTCTTTGATCACTTTTGTAGAATTGAGGTACATGGCCCACGGTTCCCGTTGATCGATACAAGTCTTGCCGGTGATCGGTAGGATTCCTAAGAATCTCCTTGACGGGGTTTCGCAATTGTTCTAGTTGTTCTCAAACCGAACGTCTCAAAGAAGACAACACGGAGTGAGTGAACCAGCGAATTGAGATTCACTGATTGATGAAAAATTGATTTGAAAACAATCGCGTATTGCTTAGAAGAAAGAGTTTTGCAATACGACGAAGGTTTTATGAGAAAGATCAATTTTCAAACAAAATACTTTTTGTATAAGAAAATGAGTACACATTCGACATGCTAGACAAAAGAAGATATTCGCACATCGAACGGTTTTCCCAAAAGTATTTTTTTTAATCATATATACTTTTTGTGTTTGAAAACATGAGTACACATTCTACGTGCTAGAGAAAATAAGGTTTGCACATCGAACGGTTTTTCCAAAAGTATTCGTCAATTCCATTCCTGGACCAAGGTTGATTCAAGATTGAATCTCCCCATCGTTTCTATCCAGTTGTCACAAGCTTGATCTTACGAGAAGATCTCACATGTCACCCACCAAGAGCTTGTTTGATGTTCGCTCTAGAAGGATTTCCATCTTCATCATGAATATTTTTACATATCACTCGGATGTTCTGGCAATACCACAAGGATAATGCGTAGGACTCTTAATTATATTCTCACTTTCCACATTGTGTGAAACAGCAAGTCTTCAAGAATAGTGTCCTAATGAGATATTGTGGATGATCTCTTGGCTCTAGACTCAATTGTGCACATTTGGTTCCTATGCCGGAGACTAGGGAGAGGGTCTCCTTCTTCAATATCAACAATCTCTAAGAGAAAGTCGATAGATTATGTCGGTTCCCCGTGAGAATGAAACAAGCCCTTTTAAGAGGAACTTGAGTAGCTTGGGAAGATTAGTGCAGGCGTCACCGGGTCCATGACGCCTTGTCTTCAATACCGGTGTTACCTTAGTAATAACCAAGAGCATATGTATTGAACCCGGTTTACGCCTAAGGTTGAATTATTGGAGGGCTATTTCTTTTCACCCTTTTCATATTCATTTCTTTTTCATTCTTCAACCCCTTCAGTGCTTACCGAGACTTCATAACTAGAACCTTGTTGGGTTTATTCCAGTAGTAGCTCTGTCTCAGTCCGCACTCTTCCCATATTCTCATTTTTCTCCCTTTTTTTCATAATACCTAAGGACTTCTACACGATCTAGTGGATTGTCCCTGGGTAGATCCCTCCGGTTCTGGCTGGATCGTGGGAACAAATACCTAACCTAACCACCCTTATAACTCCATACATAAAGTAAAATGGTCGGTCTTTTGGTACAGTTCATTTCTTCCTTGAAACCAATTGAAAAATCATTTGGAAAAACAATCAAGGTACTTGTGATACGAGATCAAAGCATTTTGTACCTTAATAGTTTTGATCATTTAGAAAACCTCCCCCTCAACATGTGCATATGATTTAGAAATTGTTTAGCACATGGAGGCAAGAGGACTTTGAAATATTTTCTTTGATCACAATTTTCATAGAAAAGCCATTTGATTTTCTTTGGTAAATTCTCCTCTCAATATGTGCATAGGATATTTGAAATCATTTTATCACATAGAGGAAAGAGTTCTTTGAAGCACAATTACGATCACACAAGCCATTAAAACCATTCGCTCCTCTCAATATGTGCATCAATATATGAAAGAGTTTAGCACATATTAGAGAGAACTAGCACTTTTGAATCAAATCGATCATCCATTATCAAATTTCATTATTAAATCACAAATTCTCCCCCGATCAAAAATATCAAACCCTTTGAGATTTTGGATTCCAAGTGATTTAACAAGGTTTAGAAAACATGGGAGAAAATGTGCCTAATTTAAAAGCTCTTCTGGTTTTTGGATAAATGCTCCCCCTCAACATGTGCATTGTATATTTGAAATCGTTTGGCACATGGAGGTAGGAGTGCCTTTAAAGGACTAAAACCAATTCCATTAAAATAGACAAGAGATTTAAATCACGATCTCTCCCCCGTTCAAAAAATTTCAAACCAATTGAGATTTGTGATCCCAGTTGATTTAAAATATTTAGAGAATTTTAGGGAAAGACGTGGCAAGATTTGATTTTGAAAAATGACAGATAAGGATCAATATAAGACATTAAAGATTGTTAGTGTTAGGTATGATAGTTTTTAGGAGATCTTTAAGTAAAATAAAACAATTTCACAATCAAACAAGAACAGAAAAAAATTCATTTTGAAAGATCTTGATTCTTAAAGAAAAATCATACCATGACATAACATTAAATCTTTAGATCATCACTTATTTTGTACAATCCGGACTTTTATGAAGAAATATTGTTTGAAAATAATTTATTTTAAATCACTCTCCCCCTCAATCGATGACCGTAGTCGATGATTGAGTGACTTAAGTTTTGATAAAATGAAGTCCAGTGATTTTCAAAATTAAGTCCTGTTTATTTTCAAAAACAATATTTTTCCATTTTCAAAACAATTTTAATCAAATTTTTCAAAATTGTTTAAAAATGGTATCATGCACAAAGATACGTTAGGTGGTTGAGAAGCTTCTGTTGATGTTGTAGGGCAGGAAGAAAACCGTCTGCAGATGCAGTGAGACTTCTTACGTTGCATTTTAATGCCAATTGAGGTCAAATTAAGCTCCGTTTCTTCAATTACTTAGAAGAAAACCATTTGCTGATGCAGTGAGACCTCTTACGTTGCATTTTTCATGCCAACACTCCATAGAAGTCCAATTAAGCTCCGTTTCTTCATTTGTCAACCCAAGATATAGTTACCCTTTCCTTTCGGCATCCAATCATTTTCAATTGTGGGATCCGGATTGGGAACATTCTTATATACCAATATACATGCATACGTTAGTGAACACACATACAGATATATGGTGGTCGACATCACCCAAACAGAAATCGACTGATTAAAGTCAATTCAACATATCAATCAGATCATATAAGACATGGGATATATGTGTTCATCAAACTATAATCATCTAATCCTAACAATCTTATCCTAGGCACCTAGTCCTTCAACATAGGTTAACATCATTTTTAATTAAGCATATAGGAATATTAGAAAAGCTCGATAGATGATATAAATTTGAAAACATTCTCCCCCTCAATCAATGACTCATATTCTGAAAAATTTAAAAGCACTGAAGTCATTGATTGAGTTTTCAATAATTTCGAAAAACTCTGAAACTGATTGATTTTCAAGCAACTCATTTACCACCACTTTTTGAAAACAACAAATATTTTTCTGAAGAATTTTAGACGGAAAAACATTTGTGTAGGAACAGCGGTCCTTCGACATACTTTCCTCAAATAGTTTTAGGATAAGTGCACGAAATTATAGAAAATTGGTTTAGCGCAGCACTTTCCTTCCTTGAAAAGCGGGTTGCTATCAGAAATAATAGCAAACCATGGTTTAAGCACGGGTTACAGTCTGAAGTAACTGTAAGCCATATTTTTAGACATGTTTTGGAAAAGAATATTTACACCTCCTGCTCGAACTTCATCTATGGTCCCATGCCATTATTGAATGACATTTCTAAGACCGCAGATGTTATCGATACCAGAAGACATGTCTTAGAAAACATATTTTTGGTATTTTTGAAATTTTCTGATTTTTATGGATTTTTGATGGTTTTATATTTTTCTATTTTCTTTTTGTTGGTTTTATATTTTTGTATTTGGTTTTTAATAAATATATACAAAGATAAAGAAGATGATATAGTTAAAGAAGATGATGATACGAGTACCGAGATACGGATATCGAGCAGCACGTCGTAGAAGATAGAATTCGTCATCTCTTAAACATTCACCACCAAAGCTTCTGAGGCTCCAGAATAGAAGATAGAACATGAGCCTTTGAGAAAAAGAGACTTTGGCAGCTTCCCCCCAAACCGAAGATCCATTAGATGAGCAGATTCGAAGCTCTCTTTCAAGCTTCCATTAGCCAGGTGTACCAAGAAGCACACGATTATCATTGATCCTGCTGCTCCTTTTAAGAATAATCATCGTGATTCTTCGTTCGAGGTTATATCATCAACAAGGACAGCAACGTATCATCCCACTCATAAATAATCTTCTCAAATTTCATAATCACTGAGGTCTGACGCAATCCATTCCAAAAGGTGTCAAGAGAACAATTCCCCCAAGCAGTTGAATTGATGTAGTCAGTCTCTTTGTATAATGCTCAAGAACTCTCCCGAATACACATCATGAGGGTAATGAAGAACACCTCCCCTATGTTCGCATCTTTCGTCACGATGAATGTGTATGAAGCTCAAGAATCCAAGTACACCAATATCCAAGAACTCTCCTAATACACATCATGAGGGTAATGAAGAACACCTCCCTATGTTCACATCTTTCGTCCCGATGAATGTGTATGAAGCTCAAGAATCCGGTACACACATTCCCAACGAGAGAATAATGATAACACCTCCCTCATGTTACACATTTATCTCCCAATATGTCATACTTGTGTACCTCTTTTATCTTGAAACTTTCTAACATCACTTCCCCACGTAGTTGGAATAAACACTAAACACCATGAGTCAAACCTTGAGTTTCTCTGCGGTAATGACATTTGTCTTCCGGGATATCTTCAATCACTTAGAAGTATTAAGCTCATCAAGTTTACTCGCGTTTGATACGTGTCTCCTTCCCCTTGCCGGGTTTTGATACTTGAGAATCGGCAACATATTATAAGCCCGTATACTAGAAATCATTGAAAAGAACATTAGAAGTCTTTGTGAGAATCAACTTGTCAAGTACATTGTGAGCAAATCTAATTAGGGATTGAATCCGACTTATCACTCTCCCCAATTAGTGCTCTCCCTAAACCGACAACTGCTTGATAAATGCCCGATTAAGAAGAAGTCTTTTGATAATCAAATGCAACTCGTCTTTAGTCTTCTAACATATAGCGTAAAATGTAGAATCGATCAGACTCGACCTTCTTCAAGATTGTCCGAATGGGGAATAGAAAGTTAACATCTTCTTCTCACCAAATGCATTCCCGTTAACATATATGTAGCAAATCCCCTTAAATCAAATCCCTCCCAATCAAACAAGAACATAAAGATGTTCATCAAGGAAATCAACCCAACAACTGGAAGCACTTTGTCATTAAACTTATTAGCCCGTGTGAAGATGTCAACCAACGGCTCTTAAAAGATAAATCCATGAAACGATGACCCGATAAGAAGAAGCTCGGTTCTTACATGAGTTTGGAGCCATTTGACCATTTATTCTCAGATATCGATCAACCATGCAGAATTATCACACTTCTTCTCCCCCTCAAGAATTGCAGACAAAGTTGCCATTCTTGACTAAATAAGTGAAATCATCCAAATGTATTCAATTCACACTTCTCCCCCGCAAAATTAGCACATGATGTCGCCATCGTCATTATAGTTGAGCAAGTGGAATAAGAAAACAATCAACGGTAGCCCGGTTCACTTGATAATCGAAAGCACATGGAAAAAGCATGAAGCATGTTGATGAGAATGGTCATAATAGAGAAGATTTCTCTTCTTCAAAAGATAAAGCGCACTGACATGTACACTTTTCTTTTCTTTAGAGTACGAGGCTTGAACTGTAGTATTCAAACGTCATAATCTCTCTCTTTTCATCATCTCTTGGCAAAACATGTAATCACCCCATTATCATTCAGTAGGCTCTTTGTCGTGACAACTGATGGAGAAAACCCAATATGATGAATTTGACCCTGAAGTAAACTAATCCGAACTCGTGACTTAAACTTGCACATATGTAACAAAGAGCGGTGCCGAGACTTCATCCTCCATTGAATCTCTAAGTACTCTATACTCTTCATCCAACCAACCATCAAGTATAAGACGTGCATCACCTCTTGAAAAACCACAATTGAATGTGACACTGAGCACTACAACATAACTCCTTAAAGTGATAGTTATTTTGTGGTGGTAAGAACCCAGTTCCCCTAAGTGGTAAAAGAAAAATAAAAAGACACCCAACAATAACTAGATTTCCAAGTCTTTGTTTTTGATAATAAGCTTGAACAAGGATCTTGAAGAATCTTCATCCATCCATCCCCGATACCTTCAGATACTAAGTACAATTGCCCGTGATATTTCACTTCAACCTCAAATAAATAATAGTGAATTAACCCCGTTGTCACATCTTCTGATTAAAAGCTCAAATCTAGCCTTCTTTGACGTTTTAAGCGAACTATGATAATGGTTTTCATCCCGACCATGGTTAAAAGCACATAACCCCGTAAAACCAAGTAATAACTATACTTCCATGACGAATATCCAAACAAACATCCAAATCATGAAGTACACCCTTTTATCCCTTCTTCGAAGTAGAAACCGTAGCACCAACATCAGAAAGATCCAGAAATACACTTTCCTTTCTCCAGGATGGTTCCATCATTACGGGATTTTACAATTCTATGGTTTAAACCGAGAAATAGTTTCTTTCGCGGGATTTTACAAAACCAAGAATAAACCGTAAGATAGATCCGGAAACGCACTTTACAATTACCAAGATGTTTCCATTGTCACGGGATTTTACAAGTCTATGATTTAAACCGAGAAATATATTATTTCGCGGGATTTTACAAAATCAAGACAAAACCGTAAGCAATGTTAGCTTGAATGTGTTATGACAACATTGGTTTCTGTGAATATCTGTTTTTAGGGGAACATACAGCGGTTCATCAATGATTCTTTCAACAACATCAACAACCATTAAACACTTTGGTAGACACACCATTCACGAATTCTGTCGGCTATAATGGTGACCATATGGTGAAGTAAATCCGATATACCAAGTTTGAACATGAAGTAGAATTCCCCAGATTTGTTACTTAAGCTTGTACTAATCCTTGTGAAAAAGAAACGGTGTACCCAATGTACAAAACCTCTTGACATATCCTCAACTGCGTGAGACACCAAAGTGATAGCTACGTAGTGGGTTAAGCGAGAGAGAATCACAAACGTGACTAAATAGCCAAGCCTTTATCACACTCTATCAATGCCCAAACAAGTCATCTTCGCGGAAGGGTAGAAAGAAAGAAGACGAAATAAGTAAACACGCCCGGAAAACCTCACTTCATATCCAAATAAGATATACCGTCCAAACAACCCCGTAGTCAACATTTTCCAATAAACACTTCAGGTCGTGACATAATATCTTCAGTGAAAGTGTATAATCCAAAGTATCAAGTTGCATACCTCAACATTTCTCATCATCATACCAAGTCTCATAGTCAAATCACTCTAGCAAATCTCATATTAGTCAAATCAAATCTCATCGTTAAATAGCATCATTGTCAAATCTCATGATCAATTTGTAACTCACCAATCTCAAATCTCATCAACACAACAAATCATCATCAAATCGCTTATTATCCAATCACATAAATACGATCCAATAATGAGAAGCCCATTTTTCTATCATTCAAATCCAAGTTATCACTTATACAAACACCTCATGAAGTTCATCGAAATGTACTCAAAACAGGAACCCGTGTGCAAATCCAATTGTCTAACCCGACTTAAATCACGATATCACTTGAGATACACTGTTGAATACACATCTTGACCAATCCAGTTCATAACAACTCATGAGACCATAAATAAAACCTCGAGGCCCAATCAAGATTATGTAAATAATCTTACCCCAATAGCTACATGATCCATTTAAAATATAGTCAATCCAACATTTTAATTAGCTCCACTAACAGTAATCAAGTGTGATAGTAGCAGCGAAGGAATACATCATGGCCCAAACAAAACACAAATCTCACAGCCCAAAAAAAATCAGATCCCTACGGCCCATGTATACAAACGGTTACACACCATCTTACCCTAATAATTTATGTATATAATACATGCATAATCTCCCACTGCCCTAAAATCCCTCAGCACATTAACCCTAATCCTAACTGTCCGCCCCCATCTCAAAATATGTCTCAAACCCTAAACAATCACAAATACATGCCCCATCCTGTTCGTAATCTCATAGCAACACATAACCCAAACAAACAATCAAGACCAAATATCACTCCTTATCCTTCCCCCATTCGACTTAATGATGACCTCGCCACAGGGATGGCTTGAAGGTTTAAGACACGTCTTCAAGATCTTCAGGGAAAGGTCTCGGGTAGGTATCTCTTTCATTTGTTTTGCCATTGTGAACGAATCAAAGAAAAAAGAGAGTAACATTATTGTTACTATTCTTTATCTTAATGAGATTCGGAAAGTAATTGAAACATAGTTTCACAACTGAGATTGATGATGGTTATCTCCTTCATGTGTGTGATGAAATATTTTAGATTTTTGGACTATTGTAGTACCACACGAAAAGGATAAAAAAAACTGAGATCGAATATTTACTTTTTATTTTATCTTTTCAGTTTTTTTCGATTAGATTGATGAGATGGTGTATGAGTTAGGGTAGTTTGGGATTGGAGTTGGATTTTGCTGTTGAGAATGATTTGGATCTGTTTGAATTCATAGAGTCACGTTCTACATGGACCAATGATGTTCATTACTGAGGTCATTTATGTTATTTTGGAATTTGGAGTTGTTGTGGTCTTTGTGGTATATGGTATATTCTTGTGGTCGAGGTCATCTCATTCTTCATTTCTTTGATAAGTCAAAACACAACAAGTTGCTACTTCTTTGATAAGTCGCTACTATTTTCTTTACAAAACCGCTGTCAAAACAGCCTTTAGAAATCGCTACTTATACACAAGTCGCTACTGGTTTTCATGAGTGAGTCAAGTCGCTAGCTTAACAAATCGCTAACTTGTTAAATAACAAGTTGCTAGGTCAAGTCGCTACAATTTTTTTCATGATACAAGTCGCTACCTTCAAGTTGCTAACATATTTCAGTTTGACTCAAAAATCAAACTGCCACCAAGTCGCTACCATTAACAACTCGCTAAGAAGAAAAAACAACCAGCAGCAGGTATGCCTTTTTGCTCCGGTGAGATTCCGACCACTTTTTACGACAATCTTCATACAAACCCATAAAAAATAGCATAAAAACTGCTTCGACCCAGTTTGACCATAGTTTTGACCAAGCAGATATGACCAATAGTGTTGGGAATTACAAGTTTGAGTTGATAAAGACAAAAAGAATGAAACAAGAGGGACTTAATATGACAAGAAGGAAACCTACTAAAAGATGGAGGATTTGGAAGATTCTAGAAGATATGCTTAAAAGAATATTTAGTTTCCTAATTGTATTGTTTCCTAATTATATTATGATTCCTCTTGTAAACCCTAGATGTCTCTAGTATATAAAGAGACATAGGGTCATTAGTTTTAGTACGTACGTACAAGATGTAGACGTCTAAAGGTGTGTGTGTGTGGGAACCTAGGCGTAGGGATTGGGAAAACGCCTAGGGTTTAGTGGTTTAGTTAGTTAGTGTTAGATCAAGTCTTTGATCTTTATTAGTTAGTTAGTTTATGATAATAAAAAACCTTGTTCATAATAATGTTGATTCTATGTTTGAATATTCCGCTTTCGTTATTATGTGTTCCTAGATATAATATTAGACCTTGTCTAAGAGCTTTCAACGATCTTCACAATTGGTATCAGAGCCTGGGGCTCGTGATATCTAGGATCTACAAGGTTTGTCGAAGAGAAAAGAAGAAAAAAATTCGAATCTGGAATTTTCGTATCTTTCTGTCATTTTCAAACGACCATAACTTTAATGAACCGTTGGATTGGGCTAAAATTGAACTGGAGCTTCTTGGTATATCTATCTTTAATCTCACCAAAGGGTTTGTCAATCGAGCTCTCAATCAAAAGATATAAGCGATCGAATTCTGCTGAGAAAAATCCGTAAGGTTACAACAACCTTGTTTTGAAACGATCATAACTTTTTCATTAATCGTTGGATCGTGTGAAATTTTTGGTGGATGTTCTCTATATATCAATCTAACTTTCCACCGAAGGATTTTCTATCCGAGCTTTTATGTCAAAGCTTCTTTGAAAGTCTTCTGCGTATTTTCAAAGTAACGCTTGGTTTAAAAGTCTTGTTGTTCGATGTTTTAAAGTCTTTGCGATGCTTATATAATCAAATTATCGTCGTGGGTCTAAGTATCTGCTGCGAGGTACTTCTTAAAGTCTTGCTTATGTTCACAAAGTCTTTGATTTTATTCAAAGTCCTGCTTATGCTCAAGGAACTGCTACTTCTCAAAGTACTGTGAGGAGGTTTCAAAGTACTGTTAAATTGAAAGTACTGCTTTTCATATAGATTTCGATTTAAGGGGAAGTCGAGCATATTGTTATGGTTTTTGGACGACACACACACATGTTATTGTTCACACACACAAAGAGTTTGGTTATTTGTTCTTAAAAGGATTTAAAAAGGCTCGTTATGGACATTTATTGAAGAATTGATTACGAAGAGGATTATTTATCACTTATTTGAAGGTGAAGTGGAATTGCTTTATTTGTGTTCTTATCATCTAGCTTGATGAATCTAGCAATGTGTGATTTTTCTTTTGATGCTCTATGCACACATTGGCTATCACTTGAAGGAGTTACATTGTAGTGCTCAGTGTCTCATACTAGTTGAGGATTCTTGTCAAGGGATTGCGGTCTACTTATATTTGGTTCGTATAAGTATGGAGTTCCGTGGATAGTAAAAGATTTAAGACACAAGTTTGGGAAATTCTACTTCTTCATCAAGTTCGTTATATTTGGTTTTCTTCACAAAGTGATCATTACAAGGAGCTTACAGATTTTGAAGAATCAAGAAGATGGTTAACATATGGTTTTTAGGGAAAGCTTATTGTTAAAATTTTAACCATCTACATGTATCACTCAAGGGAAGTGTTTGATTTTACTCATCGTTGATCATTATTACTACGCTAGTTGAAGTTTTCTCTTGTTTTGAATCCATTTTTCTTATGATGCGTAATGGTGGGTGATTTGAAGCATTGGAAGTCTTAGATTGGAAGTATGATATTGGTTCGTGGTGGTCAAGATCATTATTTGCATATGTTCCCTATTTAGATAATAACAAAAAGGGGAAGAGATATTTGAGTGACATGTTTAAGTCAAGGGGAAGATTGTTTCATTCATGGTGAGATCCCTGATCTCAATTTCTCTACTTCGTCTAGGGAAGTTCGTTCAAGAATGGTTTTGTCATTATCAACTAGGGGAATGAAACAAGAGGGACTTAATATGACAAGAAGGAAACCTACTAAAAGATGGAGGATTTGGAAGATTCTAGAAGATATGCTTAAAAGAATATTTAGTTTCCTAATTGTATTGTTTCCTAATTATATTATGATTCCTCTTGTAAACCCTAGATGTCTCTAGTATATAAAGAGACATAGGGTCATTAGTTTTAGTACGTACGTACAAGATGTAGACGTCTAAAGGTGTGTGTGTGTGTGGGAACCTAGGCGTAGGGATTGGGAAAACGCCTAGGGTTTAGTGGTTTAGTTAGTTAGTGTTAGATCAAGTCTTTGATCTTTATTAGTTAGTTAGTTTATGATAATAAAAAACCTTGTTCATAATAATGTTGATTCTATGTTTGAATATTCCGCTTTCGTTATTATGTGTTCCTAGATATAATATTAGACCTTGTCTAAGAGCTTTCAACGATCTTCACAAATAGGCCACATGATATGTCACGGATATGGTACCAAAAAACATGTCTAAAAAGTTGATAAAAACAACAAACCTGTTTGGACAAGTTTGACACAAAACCATATGTTTTAACCATTTAAAACCATTTAATGACCAGATGATTTTTTTTGGGACCAAAAAGGGATAAAAAGAACCATGTTAAAACCAGTTTACCAAAATAATAAATGGAAAATAATTTGTCGGCCAATAAAGTACGAAAACAGTAAACACAAGATTCAAACACCACAATAAATCAACAATACACAATAACCATGGCTCTGGTACCATTTGTAGGATCGTAATATTATTGTGTTTGATGATTCGGGTGGTCTTGGATGATGGAAATACATGTTAGATATTTTAGAGAGAGAAAGTAGAGAGATGGTGTTCTTGGTAGATAGTTGATGAACAAAATATGAAAGGTTAGATTCCAAGCCACACCCCTTCTAAGGATGGAAGTGGTATTTATAGTTACAAGACTACACGACCTCCAGACGGCCTGTGGATCAGGTATACAGTGAGTAAAGACCCGTCCTTCCTCCACGGTGTTACACTAAACTAAACTATGCTACAAACTAACTAATTTACTAATAAATAACGTAACAATCTATAAGTCTACGAGCTAACTTATGCTAGATTATAATTGGGGTGACCGACACTTTAACATAGAATTTCCAATTCCTAACAGAGTCGATAGTTTCTGTGCTGTGATACTGTTATCTTCTGCTAGTGTTTATTTGTGCGTTGATTGCTTGCGTTGATTGCTTGAGGTGAGTTTCATAGCCCCACTTTTATATACGTTTTAACTACGTTTTGAACTATTTTGGGGTGAGAATCATCTCTTTGCTTTTGAGACCGTTAAAACTATTTGGATTTGCTTATATGATTGATGTTTAGATAGATGTGCGGTAGTTGTTGCCTTAGTCTAGGTTTAACCGTGCCTAGCTAAGAATAGACTTCTACATCGACCTAGTCCGGGTTGGCAATTGTTCTAGATTTTGCCACGGCGGTCTTTGGACTAGAGTCGCTGGGCCAGTAGTCCTGGATGCGGGACATGTGTTATGATTGGTGATCCGGGTAGGATCGGTGTGGAACAGTATTTATCTATCTTAGGTCTTGCGTAGCAAATCAACTCTTCTGTCCACTATGATTTTGTTGAACTTAAACCTATGAACTCACCAACAGTAAGGTGACCTTTTAGCATGATTTCTCGTATTTGAGAGATGTTTGGATTACTTGATCGGTGGAAGCTTGGCAAGAAGGCGGGGTTCAAGAATCATTTCTGACTCTGATAAACTATGGGGACCTATTTTATTAAACTATGTTTTGGGCCTAATAATCACTCTTTTGGATTAAATGTTTGGATTAACTAAATTTGGGATTTGATTGAATGTTAAATAACTATCTTTTTGCTATATTTGTATGCGATACCAATCCAATAGTAACGCCCCGAAAACTTGATTAAGTCTTCCGCTGTACCGAGATTTGGGGGTGTTACAGATTGGTATCAGAGCTCAAGGTTATAGAGAATTATGTATTTTATAAACCCTAAACTATAACCACTTTTAAGAAAAATTGATCCTCGACCGACGCACGCCCGCTTGCCAAGCTGAAGCTTCTTATTTGATTATGGTATGAACTGTGAATTAAATAATGAGATGATATGTTAAGGGATATTGTGAACTGATTCTGGAAACGTTATTATTAGGAGATATGATTATTGATTTTGGAAACGAGATACGATTATTGATTTTGGAAATGAGGTATGATTATTGGTTTTGGAAAATGAGATGTGATTATCGAGATATTACGGAATTTGATTTGAGGAAACGATATATTGTGATTTTGGAATTTTGAACTCGATTGATTTGATATGGGATTATGTGATGGAACGGAACTTATGTGTTTTATTAAAGGCATGTTTTGAGTAATGCGGTACCTCTACTTTTAAAGCTTTCATTATGTGATATGTGTTTTGGTTACGTTGATGCGCTTATTAAAACTAGTTGTTTCGAACACTTATACCTACCCTATGTCATTGTCATAGACTATGCCTTCACTAGCTTTTGATGTGTCTGAGGAGGTCCTTCTTGTTGCTAGTTCGCCAAAGATTGACTCTCATGATGGTTCTTGCAGGTGATCCTTATGAGATTACCCGTCACACTAGTTCATCATCATCAGATCATCCTAGCTCATCTAGGCAGCTCACTTTACATCAGGTTTTAGCGCGAGCACAGACTCCTAGGCTTGCTTATAGCACTGCATGCATGTCCGTGAGACCACCATCATCACCTATCCGTTTAGCAGCATCACCATGTCTTAGGAGGCCTAGATCTCCTAGTGTACCACCTCAGGATTTACCTGCACAGAGACTCCGACTCATAGACTCTCCCCCTATGGATGAGGGTGAGGAGGAGCATGAGGTTGAGGAGGAGGATGAGATTGAGGAGCAATATGTTAATGAGGATGCGGATCCTCAGGAGGAGGATGATGAGGATATCCCAGAAGGGAGTACTCCTCCATTGCATAGTCCTGCACATTCTACATGACCGTGTTCTCCTTTGCACGAGCACGAGTCCCTGGATGCCTTTAGACATCGACTCACCACCTTACTCACCTTATATAGGTAGCCCGTTAGGATCAGAGATACCATCGGAGAATGTTTCTGAGCCCGAGGAGTATGGTGAGATGGTTCTGATGTGGGAGAGGATTACATCGCAGGGTACTAGTCTTAGTCAGTTGACGGATCGATTGGTTGGAGTATCTAGGGATAGTATTTAGGATCTGAGAGTTGATATGTGTATTGTAGTCAGGAGGACTAGGGTTTTGCGTAATGGTATGTCGGAGCTCCAGGAGCAGGTTGGGGACCTGCTAAGAGGGTTCGCGACAGCTTGTGATGCTGATAGAGCGATTTGGCGTAGGATTGGTGAGTTGGAGAGAGAGGTCGCAGAGCTTAAGAGTGATCGCGACGCTCAACGTGTTGAGCTAGCATCATTGTGGAGAGAGGTTGACGATGTTAGGAGGTCAGTGAGTGGTATTCGTAGACGTGGCTAGATAGTATTAGATTTATGGTTTTGTACCATCTTGAAACTAAGTAGTACTTGGTTCGAGATGTAGGATTATCCTAGTTGTTTACTAGTATCGTTATTAGGATCGTTTTTTATTTCTTCGAATCCTTCCATGTATTTCCACTTTTGAAACCTATGAGTTATAGTTATGGAAACATGCATCCTTTAGTTACGATGCGGTATCTGATTGTTTCGCTTTGGTATAACGTTATCCCTGTTGGCCTTGATTATGTTTTCAGGCGTTATTGGGTGACCCTTGGAACCCAACACTATTTTAGAACGTGAATTGTGAACTTATGAAACTGTTCTTCTTGCCTCCAGAATGGTGGCAACAAGACGAAACTTGATTAGGAACAACCGAGCGCTCCCGCTGCTTTGTTGCCCCCGGTCGTCGAGGTCATCGTCCGGCCCGACCACACCACATGTTGAGAACCCGAACATTGATAACCCACCAGAGAACCCGAATGTGAACGACCATGCCGAGAATGGTCTGTTCCACAAAACCCTCCACTTGAACCCAACCCACATTGACCGGTTAGTATCGCAGCATGTCGCCGAATCGCTAGCCGAGGCTAATCTCTAACACCTCTAGTGGAACCCCAATCTTGAATCGAACTCGAGGTTGTACCTACAAAGAGTTCCGATTCGTGGTCCCATTGAGTTTGGAGGAACCGGGAGTAGTTTACCGACTAGGTGGTTAGAAAAAACGAATCTGTGTTTTTGTGAGTAAGCGTGATGAGGATTGTAAGGTTAAGTATGCAACATTCACCTTGAAGGACGAGGCGTTGACCTGGTGGAACAACTATCACAGATCAGTAGGAATTGATGTAGCTTATAGTATGACTTGGACTCAATTTAAGACTCTCCTACTTAAGACTTACTGTCCTAGGAATGAAGTTAAGAAGTTAGAGAGTGAGTTCTGGAACCATAAGGTTAAGGGTACTGACATGGCGAGTTATACTCGTCGTTTCCAAGAGTTATCATTGCTTTTCCCTGAAATGGTTCGCACCGAAGAACTTAATATTGAAAGGTATACTGATGGATTACCTTTAGCTACTCGAAATGATGTCATCACTGCCAAGCCAGTTAATTTGCAAGAGGCAATTGCTGTGGCTCAGAGTTTGATGGACTCTTGTGTGCTAGAATTAGGAGACAAGGGTAGGAATGATAGGAGTGATAAGAGGAAGAGGAACGAAGTTGCAAAAGGGAATGGCAACAAATGGCAAGAGACAGCCAAAGTGTTTGCCATAGGAAATGGAGGTAGGAAAGATTACGAAGGTAGTAAGCCTGTGTGTGGTCGTTGTAACCGACACCACCATGGACTATGCCCGAATGTATGTAGGAAGTGCTCTAAGGTAGGACACTTGGCCAAAGACTATAGGTCCCGACCACTTGTTGCAGCTCAAACTGCACAAGGGGCGGACTGGAAGGCCACTGTCACCTTTTTTGGATGTGGAAAGAAGGGACACTTTAAGAATGAGTGCCGAGAGCCGTGGATGAGAGGAAATCCCAACAATGTAGGAGGATTTTCTAACCAAGGAGTAGGAGGTAATGGCTTAAACCCTGTGAAGCGTGAGGTTGTGGGAAACCAAGGAAACCAGGGTGCTAGGGATCAGCAGAGATACATGGGAACAACGCGTGTTTACGCTATTGGGAAGGAAGCTGGTGAGGACCCTAACGTAGTTACGGGTACGTTCCTTCTCAATAATCGCTATACTTCCATACTGTTTGATACTGGTGCGTATATGAGTTTCGTATCCACCAATTTTATGCCATTACTAGGAATCTCCCAAACACCTCTAGGGTTTAGTTACGATGTGGAATTAGCGAAAGGGAATAGAGAGAAGATAGACACCGTAGTCCGAGGTTGCACCTTAAGTTTCCTAGACCGCCCGTTTAGTATAGATCTATTTCCAGTTACCTTAGGAAGTTTTGACATCATTATCTGAATGGATTGGTTATCGAAGAACGGTGCACACATCATTTGTGATGAGAAGATTGTGTGTTTGACGTATGGAGGAAACTTTCTGAGCATACAAGGAGATCGGAGTGACTGTGGAAGTCCTTCCCGGTTGAGCATCATCTCCTGTATTAAGGCCTAGAAGTACATCGATAGAGGAGGTTGTCTTTTCTTGGCTCGAATTTCTGAAAAGAAAAGCGAGGAGAAAAGTGAAAGACACCTTAACGATGTACCCGTTGTTAGAGAATTTCCGGATGTGTTTCCCGATGATCTGCCAGGGATTCCACCTGTCCGACAAGTGGAATTACAAATAGAGTTGATACCCGGTGCGGCACCCGTAGCCCGGGCACCTTATCGACTTGCTCCAAGAGAATTGGAGGAACTGTCTAAACAGTTGTGTAGGATCGATATATTATTGTGTTTGATGATTCGGGTGGTCTTGGATGATCAAAATACATGTTTGACATTTTAGAGAGAGAAAGTAGAGAGAGGGAGTTTCTTGGTAGAGACTTGCTTCACAAATTGAATGTTAGATTAAAGAAAAGCTCCACCCCTTCCATCCAAGGAAGGGGTATTTATAGTTACAATGAAACCGTCCTCCTATCGGACTGTGGATCAGGGATACAGTGGGTAAAGACCCGTCCTTCCTCCACGGTGTTTCACTAAACTAAACTACGCTAATAACTAACTAATAAATAACGTAACAAACGATATGTCTACGAGCTAACTTATGCTAGATAATATTTGGGGTGACCGACACTTTAATATGGAATTTCCAATTCCTAACAATCTCCCCCTAAGGGAGGTCACCCCATGAAATACATTTTGCATCCTAGCATTCTATTCTTGACTTTGTTCTTGAGCTCGTAGACTTCAATTCTTCAATTCCGCAATCTTTGTGCTTTAGTAGAGATTCTTCAAAGTCCGCATTGATTTGTACTATTAGTGGAGGCCTTTAACTGATCCACATCTTTGATGATCTTCGAGCTTTCTTTGAGATCATCAGCCACAGTAAATCTCTGGATCACCCTTTATTGTGTTTCCATCATGTGAAGTTGTGACTTTCGGACCAACATGCTCACACTTTCTGGATCATGACATCTTTTCATCAGAGTAGCGGAAGCTTTCTTGGTTCATGATATTTGCGGCGTAGAAGAAGCATAGTATGAAAATATCGAGCCGTGTTACGTAGATATGCACCGGTCATGATTTCTTTAATTAAGTGTGGATGTTGTGAGCATGCGGCTATGGAATGACTCCTCAATTCGATCACCGCAACCATCGGGTGTACCGCATACAACAGATTAGCAATAAATCGCACGAAAGTGTCTTTGACCACTTTCGTTGAATTGAGGTACACGCCCACGGTTCCCGTTGATCGAGACAAGTCTTGCTGTGATCGGTATAATTCAAGAATCTCCTTGACGGGGTTTCGCAATGTTTCTAGCCATTCTCAAACCGAACGTCTCAAGAAGACAACACGGAGTGAGTGAACCAGCAAATTGAGATTCACTGATTGATGAAAAATTGATTTGAAAACAATCGCGTATTGCTTGAAGAAAGAGTTTTGCAATACGACGAAGGTTTTATGAGAAAGATCAATTTTCAATTTAAAATACTTTTTGTATTTGAACGAGAATACACATTCGAAGTGCTAGTGAAAAGAAGAGATTCGCACATCGAACGGTTTTTCTAAAAGTATTTTTCAATCAGAGATACTTTTTGAGTTTGAAAACATGAATACACATTCGACATGCTAGAGAAAAGAAGATTTGCACATCGAACGGTTTTTCCAAAAGTATTCGTCAATTCCATTCCTGGACCAAGGTTGATTCAAGAGTGAATCGCCCCATCGTTTCTATCCAGTTGTCACAAGCTTGATCTTACGAGAAGATCTCACATGTCACCCACCAAGAGCTTGTTAGATGTTGGCTCTAGAAGGATTTCCATCTTCATTGTGAATACTTTTACATATCACTCAAATGTTTTGGCAATACCACAAGGATAATGCGTAGGACTCTTAATATATTCTAACTTTCCACATTGTGTGAAACAGCAAGTCTTCATTAATTTTGTGTCCTAATGAGATATTGTGGATGATCTCGTGGCTCTAGACTCAATTGTGCACATTTGGTTCCTATGCCGGAGACTAGGGAGAGGGTCTCCTTCTTCAATATCAACAATCTCTAAGAGAAAGTCGATAGATAATTTCGGTTCCCGTGAGAATGAAACAAGCCCTTTAAGAGGAACTTGAGTGGTTTGGGAAGTTGTAGTGCGGTCGTCACTGGGTCCATGACGTCTTGTCTTCAATACCGATGTTACCTTAGTAAACACCAAGAGCATATGTATTGAACCCGGTTCGCCCTAAGGTTGAATTATTGGAGGCTATTTCTTTTCACCCTTTTCATATTCAATTCTTTTCATTCTTCAACCCCTTCAGTGCTTACCGAGACTTCATTACTAGAACCTTGTTGGGTTTATTCTAGTACAAGCTCTATCTCAGTCTGTACTCTTCCCATATCTCACTTTTCTCCTTTTTTCATCATACCTAAGGACTCTACACTATCTAGTGGATTGTCCCTGGGTAGATCCCTCCGGCTCTGGCGGATCGTGGGAACTAATACCTAACCTCACCATCCTTATAACTCCATACATAAAGTAAAAATGGTCGGTATTTTGGTACAGTTCATTCTTCCTTGAAACCAATTGAAAAATCATTTGGAAAAACAATCAAGGTACTTGTGATACGAGATCAAAGCGTTTTGTACCTTAATAGTTTTGATCATTTAGAAAACCTCCCCCTCAACATGTGCATCATATATAGAAATTGTTTAGCACATGGAGGCAAGAGGACTTTGAAATATTTTCTTTGATCACAATTTTCATAGAAAAAGCCATTTGATTTTCTTGGTAAATTCTCCCCCTCAATATGTGCATAGGATATTTGAAATCATTTTATCACATAGAGGCAAGAGTTCTTTTGAAGTACATCCATGATCACAAAAGCCATTAAGAAACCATTTGCTCCCCCTCAATATGTGCTTCGAGATTCGAAAGCGTTTAGCACATATGAGAGAGCAGCCTGCACATTTTCATCAAATCGATCATCATTTATCAGATATCATAATTAAATCACAAATTCTCCCCCGATCAGAAATATCAAACCCTTTGAGATTTTGGATCCCAAGTGATTTAATACGGTTTATAAAACATGGGAGAATATGTGGCCAGGTTTAAATACTCATCTTTGTTTTTGGATAAATCCTCCTCCTCAACATGTGCATTATATATATGAAATCGTTTGGCACATGGAGGCAGGAGTGCCTATAAAGGACTAAAACCGATTTCATTTAAACAGATAAGAGATTTAAATCACTATCTCTCCCCCGATCAAAAATTTCAAACCAATTGAGATTTGTGATCCCAAAAGATTTAAATCATTTAGAAAATTTTGTGGAAAGACGTGGCAAGATTTGATTTTAAAAAATGACAGATAATGACCATTTTAAGACATTAAAGATTGTTAGTGTCAGGTATGATTGTTTTAAGAGATCTTTTAGTAAAATAAAACAATTTCACAATCAAACAAGAACAGAAAGAATTTCATTTTGACAGATCTTTGAGTTTTAAAGAAAATCATACCATGACATAACATTAAATCTTTAGATCACCACATTTTATCGTACAAACCGGAACTTTTATGAAGAAATATCGTTTGAAAATATTTTATTTTAAATCACTCTCCCCCTCAATCGATGACAGTAGTCGTTGATTGAGTGACTTAGGTTTTGATAAAAAGAAGTCCGGTGATTTTCAAAATTTAGTCCAATTTATTTTCAAAACAATATTTTCCATTTTAAAACAATTTAATCAAATTATTCAAAATTGTTTAAAATGGTATCCACTATTATCCTGCACAAAGATACGTTAGGTGGTTGAGAAGCTTAGTTGTTGTTGTAGGGCTTGGAAGAAAACCGTCAGATGCGGTGAGACTTCTTCTTACGTTGCATTTTGAATGCCAACTAAGGTCAAATTAAGCTCCGTTTCTTCAATCACTTAGAAGAAAACCATCTAACGATCTGTGAGACCTCTTACGTTGGATTTATGCCAACTCTCCATTGAAGTCCAATTAAGCTCCGTTTCTTCAATTGTCAACCCAATAAATAGTTACCCTTTCCTTTCGGCATCCAATCATCTTCATTAGTGGGATCCAGATCGGGAACATTCTTATATCCATGATATCTGCATATGTTAGTGGACACAAACAAATATATGGTGGTCGACATCATCCAAACAGTAATCAAATAATAAAAGTCAATCCAACAAATCAATCAATTCATATATGGCATGGGAATAATGTGTTTATCAAACTCTAATCATCTAATCCTAACAATCATATCCTGGGCACCTAGTCCTTCAACGTAGGTTAACATCATTTTCAATTAAGCATATAGGATAGTTAGATAATCTCGTTAGATGATATAGATTTGAAAACATTCTCCCCCTCAATCAATGACTCATTTTATGAAAAGATTAAAAGCGTTGAAGTCATTGATTGAGTTTTCAATTTTTACGATAACTCTGAAACTGATTGTTTTTCAAGCAACTTATTTTCCACCATTTTGTTAAAACAAATATTTTTCTGAAGAATTTATGAAGGAAAAATATTTGATTAGGAACAGCAGTCCTTCGACATACTTTCCTCATTTTGTTTTAGGATAAGTGCACGAAATATTTTGAAAATTGGTTTAGCGCAACACTTTCCTTCCTTTGAAGATCGGGTTGCTATCCGAAATAATAGCAAACCATAGTTTTAAGCACGGGTCACAGTCTGAGATAACTGCAAGCCATAGTTTGTGACATGTTTTGAAAAAAATATTTACACCTCCTGCTCGAATTTCATCTATGGTCCCGTGCCATTATTGAATGACATTTCTAAGACCGCAGATGTTATCGATACCAGAAGACATGTCTTTGAAAACACTATTTTTGGTATTTTTAAATTTTCTGATTTTTATGGGTTTTTGAAGATTTTATATTTTTCTATTTTGATTTTTGTGGTTTTATAATTTTGTATTTTGATTTTCTGAAAAATATATACACGGATAGAGTAGATGATATAATTTAAGAGGATGATGATACGAGTACCGAGATAAGGATATCGAGCAGCCCCGTTGTAGAAGATAGGAATCGTCATCTCTTAAACATTCACCACTAAAGCATCCGATGCTCCAGAATAGAAGATAGAACATGAGCCTTTGAGAAAGAGAGACTTTGGCAGCTTCCCCCCAAACCGAAGATCCTTTAGCTGAGCAGATTTGAAGCTCTATTTCAAGCTTGCCTTAGCCAGGTGCACAGAGAAGCACACTATTATCATAAATCCCGCTGCTCCTTTTAAGACCGATAATCGAGATGCTTCGTTCGAGGTTATATCATCAATAATAACAGCAACGTATCATCCCACACATAAATAACTCTTCTCAAATTTCATAACCACTGAAGTCTGACGCAATCCATTCCAAAAAGTGTCAAGAGAACACTTCCCCCCGAGTAGTTGAAATGATGCAGCCCGTCTCTTAGAATAATGCTCAAGAACTCTCCCGAATACACATCATGAGGGTAATGAAGAACACCTCCCCTATGTTCACATCTTTCGTCCCTGATGAATGTGTATGAAGCTCAAGAATCCGAAGTACACCAATATCCAAGAACTCTCCTGAATACACAACATGAGGGTAATGAAGAACACCTCCCTATGTTCACATCTTTCGTCCCACGATGAATGTGCATGAAGCTCAAGAATCTGGCACACACATTCCCAATGAGAGAATAATCGATAACACCTCCCTCATGTTACACATTTATCTTCCCCGAATATGTCGTACTTGTGTACCTCGTTTATCTTGAAACTTTCACTAACATCACTTTCCCCACGTAGTTGGAATAATAACACTAAATGCCTTGATGAGTAAAACCTTGAGTTTCTCTGCGGTCATGACATTTGTTTTCCGGGATGTCTTCAATCACTTAGAAGAATTAAGTTCATCAAGTTTACTCGCCATGAGTCAAACCTTGAGTTTCTCTGATAATAACATTTGTCTTCCGGGATATCTTCAATTACTTAGAAGTATTAAGTTCATCAAGTTTACTCGCGTTTAGATGCGTGTCTCCTTCCCCCTTGTTGGTTTTGACACTTCAGAATCAGCAACACCTTATAAGCCCGTATACTAGAAATTTGTTGAGAAGAACACTTGAACTCTTGTGGGAATCAACTTGCTGAAGAATATGAGCAAGTTTAATTGGGGATTAAATTCGACATTTCACTCTCCCCCAATTAGTGCTCTCCCCTAAACCGACAATCTGTTTGATAAATGCTCAGATTAAGAAGAAGTCTTTAGATAATTAAATGCAACTCGTCTTTAGTCTTCTAACATGTAGCAGGAAATGTAGAACAGACTGCAGACTCGACTTTCTTCAAGATTGTCCAGTTGGGGAATAGAAAGTTAACATCTTCATCTCACCAAAAAGCATCCCAATTAACTTACCTCTTGCAAATCCCCTTAACTAAAATCCCTCCCAATCAAGCAAGAACAGAAAGATGTTCATCAAGGAAATCAGCAATCAGCCCGCACCGAACACGCTAAATGGTAACACCAAACTACCAATCACATCAAACAAGAACAGAGAGATTGTTCGGAATCATCATGTTGATGTATACGTTAAGCATTAACCGGAAGCACTTTGTCGATAAACTCATCAATCCGAGTGAATATGTCAACCAACGACTCTTAGAAGAAAACTCCATGTGAAGATGACTCGATAAGAAGAAGCTCGGTTCTTACATGAGTTTGGAGCCGTTAGACCATTTATTCTCATAAATCAATCAACCATGCAGTAAATTCACCCTTCTTCTCCCCCTCAAGAATTGCATACGGAGTTGCCATTCTTGATTAAATAAGTGAAAATCATCCGAATGTTCTATTCACACTTCTCTCCCGCATAATAAGCACATGATGTCGCCATCTTCATTATAATCGAGCAAGTGGAATGAGAAAACAATTAGTGGTAGCCCGGTTCACTTGATGACTGAAGCGCATGGAAAAAGTATGAAGCATGTGGATGAGAATGGTCATAATAAGAAGATATCTCTTCTTCAGAAGATAAAGCGCACTGAAGCGTACACTTTTCTTTTCTTTAGAGAACGAGGTATGAACTGTTGTGTTCATACGTCATAATCTCTCTCTTTTCATCATCTCTTGGCAAAACATGTAATCCACCCCATTATCATTCAGTAGGCTCTTTGTAGTGACAGCTGATGGAGAAAACCCAATATGATGAATTTGATCCTGAAGTAAACTAACCCGAACTCGTGACTTAAACTTGCACATATGAAACAAAGAGCGGTGCCGAGACTTCATGCCCATTTGAATATCTAAGTACTCTATACTCTTCAACCAACCAACCATCGAGTATAAGACGTATATCACCTCTTGAAAATCCACAATTGAATGTGACACTGAGCACTACAACGTAACTCCTTAAAGTGATAGTTATTTTTGGGGTAAACAGAGCCCAATTCCCCCAAGTGGTAAAATAAGAGGTAAAAGTCACCCAACAATAACTAGATTTCCAAGTCTTCATTTTTGATAATAAGCTCGAACAAGGATCATGAAGAATCTTCATCCATCCATCCCCGATACCTTCAGATACTAAGTGCACTTGCCCGAGATAATTCACTTCAACCTCAAATAAATAATAGTGAATTAACTCCGTTGTCACATCTTCTGATTAAAAGCTCAAATCTAGCCTTCTTTGACATTTAAACGAACTTTGATAATGGTTTCATCCCGACCATGGTTAAAAGCACATAACCCCGTAAAACCATGTAATAACCAAACTGCCATGACGAAAATCAAAACACACATCCAATGCATGAAGTCCACCCTTTTATCCTTTCTTCGAAGTAGATACCATAGCACCAGCATCAAAGAAGATCCTGAAATACGCTTTCCTTTCTCCAGGATGGTTCCATCATTACGGGATTTTACAACTCTATGGTTTAAACCGAGAAATAGTATCTTTCGCAGGATTTTACAAAACCACGAATAAACCGTAAGATAGATCCGTAAATGCAATTTACAAGGATGTTTCCATTGTCACGGGATTTTACAACTCTATGATTTAAACCGAGAAATAGGTTCTTTCGCGGGATTTTACAAAATCAAGACAGAACCGTAAGCAATGTCAGCTTGAATGTGTAATGACAACTTTGGTTTCAGTGAATATATGTTTTAGGTGAATATGCAGCGGTTCATCAACGGTTCATTATCCAACATCAAAAACATCATCAACCATCCAATCAACACATTGGTAAGCACATCATTCACGCATTATGTCGGCAATTGCAGTGACCACATGAAGAAGTAAACTCGATAAATCAAACTCGAACATGAGGTAAAATTCCCCAGATTTTGTTACTTAAACTTGTACTAATCCTCGTGAACAAGAAACGGTGCACCCAATGTACAAAACCTCTTGACATTCTCAACTGAGTGAGACACCGAATCGATAGCTACGTTGTGGGTTAAGTAAGAAAGAATCACAAACGCAACTAAATAGCCAAGTCTTTATCACCCTCTATAAACGCCAAAACAAGTCATCTTCGCGGAAGGGTAGAAAGAAAGAAGTCGAAATAAGTAAACGTGCCCGGAAAACTCCACCTCAAAGCCAAATAAGAAATACCAAGCAACAATCCCGTAGTCAACCGTGTTTAACATTCAGTTCAAGCCGTGAAAAAATAGTATCTTTCCGTGAAATTGTATAAACCAAATTACCAAACCTCCAAACACAACAAATCATATCATCATACCCAAGCGCATCATCAAATCTCATTATCAAATCACTTCAACAAATTTCATAGAATCTCATTAACACAAGACTCATGATCAATTTATACCATGCTTGTCTCAAATCTCATCATAAATCAACTCACATAAAATCCAATTCATGAGAAGCTCATTCGACTCAATCATGTGTACGACCCAAACTTGGTTATTTGCAAAAATCAAAGCCTGGTTAATGAAAATCAATCCAATCATCCAAGTCCAATGTTCAAATAGAACCGTTAGAACCGTCACTTCATTACCAAAGTAATAATATCGGTCAAGAACCTCGAACTCATTCAATAACTCAAGTCGTGAACAAATATCCCTTGTGAACCAATAATCATTACCAAAAATTACCGCTCTCTCATGAGAATTATCAGTGCTTATGCATCCATATTATCACAAGACGGATATTTTGAGCCCAACACAAAACAAATCACAAAGTTTTAGTCGACTACACTACCTAAATTCACGACTTATCATATGACCCATGACCATATCCACAAAACCCACGTGAGAGACAAACACATGAACCATGTAAGAGTAAATATTCGGTCTCCCATGGACATACACATTATACTTGAACCAAATAAATAAGTTAATATCACATACTAACTTGGGCCCATGAATAATTCATTAAAGCTTATAAAATCCAAGTCTGATCCACGAAAAATTGAAGCATCAGGTCCATTTCTGAAATGAATAAACCCGATCCATAAACCAAAATCAATACTTTCTCAACCGGATATAAAAGCACCCTAAATCTTCTCACATTAACCCTAAACCACCATCTAAATATTACGCCTCCATCTACACTCTCTCAAAAAAATGGATCTGAAAAATAATTCACATCTCAAATCTTTTAAGTGCTAACATCTCATCTCATCTCAGCCAAACCGATCAAAATACTCATATCATCTCAGATTATCATCAAAAACTCACGAGCAAACACACAAAAACACCCTCTTACTTTTTCACTTGCACGGATGAAGAGCAAAAATTGGTTCTTCAAGATCTTTAATTAAAGGTCTCGGGTAGGTTTTATGTGTTGAGTCATTTTGTTTTTCCTTTAACAGATTGGTCATGAACGAACAAAGAACATAAAAATAACATCGTTGTTATGTTTTATTTCTTGTTGTTTCAGAGATTAATTGAAGGGTAGCTTCAAAAAGTAGATCGATGATGATTTATTTCTTCGTGTGAACCTTCAATGGTTTTGATGTTTCAGTGAATACCCCGAAGTAATAATCTGAGATTTTTTATTATATTTTTCATTTTGATTCGTGAGTCTTTTGGAAGGAGAAGGGATAAATATGTTGAAGTTGATTTATGAGATGAGATATTGATAGTGTCGGAGTTGGTTATAGGGTATGTCGAGTGGTTGAATATGGTATGAGTCGAATCTGTTTGTAGTTTCTTTTCAATTCGTTTTGTGTTGTACTATAAAGACTGATGATGTTAAGCACTGAGGTCCAGTCGTTTTTGGTACAAGGTATGTGTGGTCGTGGTCATTCCTTCTTCTACCTTTCTGTCAAGTCGCTAGACCAAGTCGCTACCATGAGTAAAGACCCATGGCAAGTCGCTACCTCATATACATTACAAGTCGCTAACTTGTAAAGACAAGTCGCTAGCTGGATATTTGACATTTTCCGATGAGTTTTCCGACCAAATTCTGACCATATGCATATTTACCCAGAAAACTGCATATAAAACTATCATTTTTTGCCCAGTTTGACCAATAAGAAACCAGTTTGACCATTAATATATCACGGATATGGTAAAAAAATTCATAAAAAATGATAAGATATACTATTTGGACAAAGACATGACACAAAGCAGATATTGTAAACATTGATAGACCAGAGGACTTTTATGACCAAAAGAAGGATACACAAAATCTGTCATAAACTGCTTTATCAAAAGATAAGAAAGAATTTTTCCGACCACAAAATAGTACCAAAAAAACAGTTTAAAGCCTGATACAAAACCACAACAAATCAACACAATAACCTTGGCTCTGGTACCAATTGTAGGATCAATATATTATTGTGTTTG
This sequence comes from Chrysanthemum lavandulifolium, assembly GCA_022545495.1. Taxonomy (NCBI): domain Eukaryota; kingdom Viridiplantae; phylum Streptophyta; class Magnoliopsida; order Asterales; family Asteraceae; genus Chrysanthemum; species Chrysanthemum lavandulifolium. The sequence continues at coordinate 218,138,243 of CM040238.1, forward strand.
ATGATTCGGGTGGTCTTGGATGATCAAAATACATGTTTGACATTTTAGAGAGAGAAAGTAGAGAGAGGAAGTTTCTTGGTAGAGACTTGCTTCACAAATTGAATGTTAGATTAAAGAAAAGCTCCACCCCTTCCATCCAAGGAAGGGGTATTTATAGTTACAATGAAACCGTCCTCCTATCGGACTGTGGATCAGGGATACAGTGGGTAAAGACCCCGTCCTTCCTCCACGGTGTTGCACTAAACTAAACTACGCTAATAACTAACTAATAAACTAATAAATAACGTAACTAACGATATGTCTACGAGCTAACTTATGCTAGATAATATTTGGGGTGACCGACACTTTAATATGGAATTTCCAATTCCTAACAAGTTGACAGAATTGTCAGAGAAGGGATTCATTCGACCAAGTTCGTCAACGTGGGGAGCACCAGTGTTGTTTGTAAAGAAGAAGGATGGATCGTTTTGGATGTGTATTGATTATAGGGAATTGAATAAGTTAACAGTGAAGAACCGATATCCCTTACCTAGAATAGATGATCTATTCGACCAACTCCAAGGAGCTAGTGTATTTTATAAGATCAATTTACAATCTGGTTATCACCAACTTAGAGTTCGAGAAGAGGATATCCCTAAGACTGCGTTTAGGACTCGTTATGGACACTATGAATTCCAAGTGATATCGTTTGGTTTGACCAACGCGCCAGCGGTTTTCATGGATCTCATGAACCGAGTGTGTAAGCCATACCTAGATAAGTTTGTGATAGTATTCATAGACGACATCTTGATATACTCTAAGAGTAGTGAGGAGCACGAAGAGCATTTGAGGCTCATTTTAGGATTGCTGAGAAAGGAGAAGCTGTATGCCAAATTTTCTAAGTGTGAATTTTGGATTCCGTCCGTGCAATTCTTAGGTCATGTGATAGATAGTCGAGGTGTTCATGTTGACCCAGCTAAGATTAAGGCCATTAAGGAATGGGCAGCTCCTAAGAACCCATCGAATCGGCGGTTTCTAGGGTTAGCGAGGCTATTATAGGAGATTCATTGAGGATTTTCTAAGATAGCTAAGTCGTGACCAAACTAACGCAGAAGGATGTTAAGTATGAATGGGAGAAAAGGAAGAAGAAGCATTCCAACTTCGAAGGAGAAGTTGTGTAGTGCGCCCATCCTAGCTTTGCTCAAGGAAGCGAAGACTTTGTCGTCTCTCGCGACGCTCGCATAAAGGCTTAGGTGTTGTTTGATGCAACGTGAGAAGGTGATTGCTTATGCATCCCGATAACTCAAGAAGCATGAGAAAACTACACCACCCATGACCTTGAGTTAGGTCTTTGTAGTGTTTGCTCTTAGGATTTGGAGACATTACCTATGGAACCAAGTGTGTAGTATTTACCGATCATAAGAGTTTGAAGCATATCTTAGATCAGAAGGAACTGAACATGAGACAACGTCGTTGGTTGGAATTGCTTAGTGATTATGACTAGTGAGATTCGTTATCATCCGGGTAAGGCTAATGTTGTGGCTGATCACTTAGTCGTAAAGAGGACATTCCGCCCCTACTTGTTAGATCCTTAGGAATGACCATTGTTTCGCCCTTACCATCTCAAATTTTAGCCGCCCAAGCAGAGGCATTGACGGAAGAGAACCGTCCTTATGAGAATCTTCATGGAATGGTAGAAAGTGAAAGCGGCTTCTTGAAGCGTTCGATGGAACATTATGCTTCAAAGACAGTGGATACCATTTTATGGTGGAATCCGTGAGTTGATTATGCACGAGTCGCATAAATCAAAATACTCTGTCATCCGGGCCGATAAGATGTATCGGGATCTTAAGAAACTTTATTGGTGGCCCAATATGAAAGCCGATATAGCTCAAGATGTTAGTTGGTGCTGACTTGTTCTAAAGTTAAGGCGAACATCGAAACCATCGACTTTTAGTTCAACCCAAACTCCGGAATGGAAATGAGAGCGAATAACCATGGACTTTATCACTAAATTACGAGAACGGTTAGCGGCAATGACGCTATCCGGGTAATAGTTGATCGTTTAACTAAGTCTGCTCACTTCTTAGCTATTAGTGAAACCGATAGTCTTGATAAGCTTGCTAGATTGTATCTTAAGGAGATAGTATCGCGTCATGGAGTACCGATATCTATCATTTCTGATAGGGATAGTCGTTTTACATCCCACTTCTGGAAGTCGTTACAGACAGCGTTAGGAACGAATTTGGATATGAGTACTGCTTACCATCCACAGACCGATGGTCAAAGTGAGAGAACTATTCAGACTTTAGAGGATATTCTTAGAGCGTGTGTTATTGATTTCGGCAAAGGCTGGGAGAGACACCTCCCTTTGGCCGAATTCTCTTATAACAATAGTTATCACTCTAGCATTAAGGCCGCTCCATTTGAGGCACTGTATGGCCGAAAATGTCGTTCTCTGTTTGTTGGGTGAAGTTGGCGAGTCAACTTACGTGTCCCGAACTTGTCCTAGAAACCACTGAGAAGATAGTACAGATTCGTAATCGGTTGCAAACCGCTCGTGATAGACAAAAGAGTTATGCTGATAAGAGACATAAACCTTTAGAATTTCAGGTTGGAGATCGTGTTATGTTGAAAGTTTCTCCTTGGAAAGGAGTGATTCATTTTGGGAAACGTGGAAAACTCAATTCCCGATATATTGGTCCATTTCCAATCCTGGAAAGAATCGGACCGGTAGCATACCGCCTGGAGCTACCATCGGAACTGAGTAGTGTACACAATGTCTTTCACATTAGTAATCTTAAGAAGTGTCTTTCGGAAGAAAACATAGTTGTGCCTTTAAGAGATATTCGTGTTGATGAGAAATTGAATTTGTTGAGGAACCGATTGAGATTATGGATCGTGAGATTAAGAGGCTGAAGAATAGTCGTATTCCGATTATTAAGGTTCGATGGAACTCCCGGCATGGACCGGAGTTCACTTGGGAACGTGAGGACGTTTTCCGTAGAAAGTATCCTAAACTTTTCATGACATCAAGCAACTCGGAGTGAAACCCGGACGGGTTTCTTCGAGGTCGGAGGCTGTGACAACCGGCAATTTAGGGAGTCTATTTTAGGTAACCGCATTACGTTAAACTAAACTGAGTTTTGCCTTTATCACTATTTTAATAAACCGTGACTTGATTTTATATCGTCGATTGTTTTTACGGTTTATTTCATTATTAAATGAGTTATCGTATGCGTTTTAACTCTATTTGGTAGGCACTATTCGATTCGGCACTAGAAAAGCCTAAAACAAGAGTTATTGTAACTTTTAGACCGTAACTCGAAAATTGACAAATAAATAGTCAAAACTCGTGGAAAAACATAAGTAACGATATAGGAAAGTTAAATAAATGTCGTGGGACACTCGGGGGACGATATGTGAGCTCGAGAATGGGTAAACGAGATAGATACGAAAAGTTACAACCCGAACCCTCCTCTTTTGCTTGACCGGCCGCCCCTCCTCCTCCCAAATAATTATTTTTGAGGTCCCTAGTGGCCTACTATAAATATCCCACCCAACCCCTCATTTTATACTTTCATTTCTCTCTCTAGAAAACACACACACCACTTTATCTCTCTCTCTAAGAAACCCTAGCCGCCACCTTCATAAAATCCGGCCATATTCCGGCCACCACCGCCACTATTCCGGCACGTCCACCACCACCTCCACCACCAAAAGATAGATCTCTTTCTCCTCTTTCCAACCATATATCATACACTCAATTTGGACTTCATTAACACCTTCAAATTCAAAAATTAAGATTCGTACTTTTAGGGTTTCAAAGGGCTTTTGCAATTGGTGACTAGATAAAGTAAAGGGAACATGTTTTGAGCTTGATTGGGCAATAAAAACCCACGAATTGGGAATTAGGGTTTCGACCCTATGAACTAATTTGGGACTTTTGGGTGGAACATGAAATTAAAGCTAATTAGTGTATAAATAAACAAGTAATTAGTGTTTGGTACATGTGTGGTGTATTAATTTGATGGGTTTGTGCATTTAGGGTTTAGTTGCATATTTTTGGTTAAGATAGATGATGGGTTTTGTGTTTGGTTAGTGTTTGGAGCTTGAATGATTGGTTTTGGGTGTTGTGGAATTGATTTGGTTATGTTTGGTTGAGGAACATGGGACGTACGAACCACCATGGTCACGTACGTGGCTCATGGGTTGGTGTACGTGACCCACTTGGGTCATGGGTCCGAGTCGGGTCGATTTGGTAGCTTGTTGATTGATGTAGTTGAGGTTTGGATGAGACGCGTGGAGCCGAAAAGCTTCTAGAGCTTGTTTGGTTTACGTGGTCTTGACCGCGACCGTGTCATGACCATTAGGGTCATAACATTGGTTTCGAGTATGTTTGGTTGATTGATTGGTTGGCGAGATTGTTTTGAGTTGGTTTGGGATTGAATTGCGATATTGTGACATTTAATTTGGACTTGATATATATATTGTTGACTTTGAGCTACGTCGGCGTCACTTTGACTTTTTAGTCAATAGTTGACCCCGACAAAGCCGTAACATGGACTTTAGTATAATTTGGACTATTGATTGATTAAAAGCCGAGAAGTTATGACTCGTACTTGTGGACTCGAAACGAATAACGATATGAGATTAATAATGGAATTTGACGAAATATATATTTATATGAAAATGCTAATAGAACTATGGAATGTACATAATAATGGGCTTTTGTATCAAAACATCGATAACAAGATTTATCTTGTTACTTACTATTTTTAAATGGAAACTAACGACTAAATTGGAAATGTTTTGTAATAAATAAGTAATTAATGTTTCGAGTACACGTTTATCAATAAATGTCAATTGTGGACATTTAATATTGGTTTAAGTATGTAATTGCTTACTTTGTGTGCATGGGTTACGGATAACCTAGCATTAATAGTGTTGATCCACGTAGGTAGCGAACATATTAGGTTGACGAATCTAATAAGAGCCCGCTAGGTACGTTGGGTAACCTTATTAATGGGTGACTTATCCTTATGACTCTTTAGGATACGATTGATTTATGGGATAATAAGCGATACGAATAAATAAATGAGTTTATCGAGTTGACGAATTCGATAAGGTCTACTATTTATTCCGAAACTTATTGAACTATGGAGCTTATCGTTTAGAGGTCTCATTGTGTCGCATTGAGTAATATATTGATTGTTTGAGTGCATTCATGGCATCATATTGAGTCGATACACCCACACGAGGAATACCAAACACTAGGATTAAATGGTGAAACGAGACGTTTTTTGGAAATAAAGAAGTGGAATATATTGGGGTAGATAACGTTGATTTGAGGAATATATATATATTAAAGTTGGTCTACATTAATAGGTTGTCTTTGAGTCGATAGTTCTTTGTCTTTGTGATCTCGTTATCTTACGCTAGTGTTTATTTGTGCGTTGATTGCTTGCGTTGATTGCTTGAGGTGAGTTTCATAGCCCCACTTTTATATACGTTTTAACTACGTTTTGAACTATTTTGGGGTGAGAATCATGCTGCTGTTTTTGGGACCGTTAAAACCATTTGGATTTGCTTATATGCTTGACTGTTTAGATAGATGTGCGGTAGTTGTTGCCTTAGTCTAGGTTTAACCGTGCCTAGCTAAGAATAGACTTCTACATCGACCTAGTCCGGGGTTGGCAATTGTTCTAGATTTTGCCACGACAGTGCTGGACTAGATTCGATGGGCCCGAGTAGTCCCTGGATGCGGGACATGTGTTATGATTGGTGATCCGGGTAGGATCGGTGTGAAACGGTATTTATCTATCTTAGGTCTTGCATTGCAAATCAACTCTTACATGTCCACTATGATTTTGTTGAACTTAAACCTATGAACTCACCAAAGTAGTGACCTTTTAGCATGATTTCTCGTGTATTTGAGAGATGTTTGGATTACTTGATCGGTGGAAGCTTGGCAAGAAGGCGGGGTTCAAGGATCATTTCTGACTCTGATAAACTATGGGGACCTATTTTATTAAACTATGTTTTGGGCCTAATAATTACTCTTTTGGATTAAATGTTTGGATTAACTAAATTTGGGATTGGATTGAATGTTAAATGACTATCTTTTTGCTATATTTGTATGCGATACCAATCCAATAGTAACGCCCCGAAAACTTGATTAAGTCTTCCGCTGTACCGAGATTTGGGGGTGTTACACAAATTAGCAATAATACAAACCAAATCGATTCAATACAATTAAAACTTACTGAAATTATTGAGTTTGATTTAATAATACGAATTTTCAGTCATGAATTAGGGTTAATGATAATCCTTAAATCAAAGATATATAGACCAATTCGTAGGTTATTTTTGGATGCTTTTTTTAATGTATTGAATTTGAATGGTGAATTGAAACTGAAAATTGAAACCTTCTTTGATTTGGGGAGCGTATATGAATGCCCAAAAGAAACAATGCTATTTGATCCTTTACATAAATAACTGATATGGGGAGCGTACAGAAGAAGGATTAGAAACTGATATGAATCGTTTGAATTTGAAATGCGTTTTGATTTGAAACAGGAGAGTGTCAATAATTGAAGAGAGTTATTACTCTCCGAAAATAATTAAGAAGGAGCGTTTTTGATATGTCGTTTGCTGCCATTTGTTTTTAGGAAAGTGTAACCACATCATTAATTTCTTTAAAACTTTTTAGGTGCTTTAGGGTGTTGTAAATTAGTGCTAAATAAGGTAGTGTTTTTAATAATAAAATTTAATGCAATGCTTTAAAGTGCTTGTACAAAACCTTGTTTTATAAGTTAAAATAGATATTCAAATTATTTTGGTTGTTTATTACAAAACTTCAATAAATTTCCTTAATTAACTCATTTATTTACTTTTTTATGATAGATTATATTACACCTTTACAAAAGTTCGAATATTAGTTAGTAATTTGATTTAAAAACTTTAAATCGATTTGTTTTTAAATCGGTTTTAGCGTGGATGAAAGGAAAATCAATATAAGAAAAAAGAATCAACGTTTGGTTTGATAAAAAAACGTGGATACAAATAAAATAAGAATGTTAGTTTTTATCTCATTTTATTGTGTTATTTTGACGAAACTTTTTTTTTTTTAAGAATATCAGTTTCTTTTTTGTTAGAGATTTTTTAAAATAAATGCTTGTCCCATAATTTTAGCAAATGGCTACAAATGTTTCTATAAACCACAACAACCTAATTTGTAGTGGTTTCAAATATGTTTTATTTTCGTAAAAAAAAATGTGTGGGGATTACATCAAGTAAATAAGGAAATGCGTTATAGTCATTTATGTTTTTAAAATGCATGGCTTTGTGTACAAGTTTTTCAAATTAGTTTTAAGTTTTAAAGTTCCCTTAATTAGTTTTTTATATTTCTCTCACATTTGACTATTTTCAATATTTTAACATTTCAACATTAACCATTTTCAATTTATAGATAGTATAGATATAGATAAATGAGGTGTTAGGTTTTGAGAATTTTTTTCGTCATTTTAAGTCTTTTTTAAAATGATTCGTATAATATAAGCCCCCAAACCGAATAGTTAGAGATGTCGCAAGCAAAGATCATATAGCCTAATTGACTGCAAGTTGAATAAGCTATGACCCTCTTTAGATCGTTCTATAATATTCCAGTGATTGCCGCAAAGAATAACGTCTAGCTCCTGCAAAAGTAATAACAATCAAAGCTAACCAGTACCCATTTAAACCCGTGCTTGTTTAGGCCTAAACCCGTTAAGACCCATCGCCTAAGCCCGCCCAACCCGTCAATTTTATCATCTCTACTAGTAGAACTAGGGATAAGCACGGTACCGATTCCCTACCGAATTAGTGGTACCGATTTTTTCCCGAGCATAAATTAGGGGTACCGGCACCATACCGAACGGGATTCGGATACCGGAATCGGTACCGAGAAATAGGGTTTTTCCATTTTTTTTGGGAATTTCCCGATTTGGTACCGGTCCCGTACCGAATTAGTGGTCCCGATTTTTTTTCACTTTATTTCGTAGTCCCGATACCGTACCGTATATCAAAAATGGGTACGGTTCCGATACGGTTTCGGTACGATTCCAGTTCAATTTTGAGATTCGGGTCAAAATGCTCATCCTAAATAGAACACATCTTATCATGAAAAAGTAAAAGCATGTATAATCCATATAACACATGTTATCATGACAAAAAGGTAAAAACATGTATTTCAATCGCCACATTTTTTTTGAACGAATCAATTGCCACATTAACATTGTACTTTTTTGCACATAACTTTTACAGCTTATTAAACCTCATATACACCTTCCGTTTCAAAACTGTCGTCCATATATTTTTAAAAACGTCTCAAAACAATTGTATACTTTTTATTTTAAGTAAAAAAAAATAGCGAAAGAATATTCTAATTGAGTGGTTGAGAATTATAGTTGTTCCGCTTTTATTAAACTGTATGATTTTTGTCCTTTGACAGTAATTGTAAAATGAAAAGAGTAGTTATTTAAGAATCTTACTAACCTGCTTAAGTCAAACATAGTTAAAATAAAAAGAAAGAAAAAAATAGCTTAAGTCAAACAATTACGAGATCATTACAGTTGTTGGGTTTTGTTGTTAGACTACTCTTAGGGCCCGTTTAGTGTATGGGTATCAGTAGGTGTGGACTCATTGAATTGTTAAATAAAGTGTTTGATAGGTATTTGATTTCCTGACACAAGATATAGAAGTATAAATATGATAGGTGGCTAACTTGGTGTCTTTTGATCAAATCAACCAATCAGAATTTTGTATTTTATTTTATAAATTTTTACAACCACAAATTTAGACATTCTTTATTTTATTCCTTATTTTTTAATTTCATAATATGCCAACATATAAACAAATATATAATTTAAATAATTTTTTATTTTCTCTCTCCTCCTTTTCTTTCAAACCATTACCAAATCCAAATCTAATTCCAACCCCATCTACAAACCAAATGGGCCCTTAGTAGTTACATTATTTTACATTTTACCTTTTAACATTACATCACCTTTTTTTTTCCAGACACTCTCTCACTTTTTACTCCTAATATTCACACCACCTTACATTTCATTAAAATACACATATTTTTATACAAACATACCCCACTAAATAACCACACACACCGACAAACAAAATAATAAATAATAGAAACACTTAAGGGGTCCACTTTTGCAGACTCTCTTGTTTGGAGAGGAGCTCACCACTCGTCCATCACTTTGCTCGGTCCCGGAAGGCTACCAGTGAGGCTAGCGCGTGAGTTGGTTAAGTCATTGAAGGTAGCGCTCCCCGCTAGGAGTAGTTTTAGAAAATGTGTTGAACTTCTTTGTATTTGTATCGTCAGTAAATTAAAGCGGATATACAATGGTGGTAGTAATTGTAATCTTATTTTCTTAGTAACTAACTAGAAAGGTACTCGCACGTTGCGGCGGCGGGTCCCTGAAATTAAAATTTTTGTAATATCTTTAAGCAATAGCCTAGTATTTCATATAAAAATATTAGTGCACCCACGTATAATCGCAACCAAAATAAATATTGATAACTCAAAAAATCATTTGGTTGATACCCAGAGCAACTCGTAGTACTCGGCCCAATATAATTTTTTTAACAAACATTAATACAGACCCATTATTGCAAATAACCCTAAATGATACTAAGACTAATGTTGCTCTATTTTCTTATTCACCAGCCACCTCTTATCTCCTTTCTCTCATCTCAATCTCATAAACTCACAAAAGTCACCATCTCATCTTCACTAAATTTTAAACTGAAAATCCACCACCAAAATCCCGTGTTCTCTAATCCAAACGACAAATACAAACTTGTCACTTGGTGATTCTCGTTTCTTGTCTTCATATCGAAATACAAACACAATAAGCACCCTTCTATTTCTTATTTTGACCCACGAAAAGGAAAACAACAATTCATTTGAATCTTGTTTGTGACTACATAAACCGGTGGGTGGTTTCAATTTTATTTTTCCAAGATCAATGAAGGGTTTGTTGGATCTTTAAGGATCTATGAGTATTTGAAAACCAAAACCGAGATTTTGTTCTTGTTCTTGTATTTATTATTATTTTTTCGTTTAAATTTTTGAGAAAGACGTTGGTTTTGTTATGGTTTGTTGTTGGTTGAAGTTGTAACTACGTAGTTGTTGTTGATGAGATGATGGGTTGTATAGAATAAACAAAAGTAAATGAAGAATATGTTGTGGCATCCATACACAACTACAAATCATAAAAGTTGGTTTACTGCAAAGAAAATAAGTGGAGTTGGAGTAGTTTTTTATACATTTGTGCTACATTTGTGTGTACATTGTGCTTAATGATTTGTATTTATTGGTGAAGGGGTGTATTAATTGTAAGTAAGAAAGATAGTGTTTTAAGATGAGAATTATTTGTGCTTAACATACTTGTAAATAATGTTTTTTCACTTGTATTTGCTTAAAATCTATATTAGGAAATCTTAAAAGTTTAATAGGAGGGAAGTGCTTAAACATTTTTTTTAAGCATTCAAGTTCGAGTTTAACTGAGTTATATAAAGTTTCACCTTTTTGATGATCTTTAACTATATTAGCACATTATCTCACAAGAATGTGACGACGATATCCTGTGACTAAATTTTATGACGAACAAATATTTTAGATGTGTGTATTTATATAGTGGATTTAGTGGTTACGTTTTTAATAAATGAGTTATAAATGATTTAAAAACTGTATTTAATTTAATGAAAACGCTTACCTTTCTTTTTATAGTAAATGTATAGGCTTATTTCTTTTTAAGATTTTCTCTTTAAAAAAGGCTTATATCTATATCTATATCTATACTACTTATAATGGACGGATGACCCTCTCTCCTATTTATGTTTAAGATTTCCTAAATTAGATTTTAAGCACATACAAGTAACTAAACATAATATATAAGTATGTAAAGCACAAATCAAACTCAACAATCAATACTTCTTACATACAATTAATAAATAATTTAAAACACCCCATCACCAAGTGTTACAACTACCTAAGCACAAAGTACAAATATAATCTAAAACTTCCCTCTACTCCATGTTAATGTACCAAGATTTTAATGCAATACATATAACTAACACAAGATATGAACCTACAGGTATAATCATCATAAACAAAATTTTTTACACTAAATAAATCATAAACATAATTATGTACAAATTCTCCGCCTCCTTTATTCTCTAGTCTCCTTTTATCCAACTCCAACTACACAACAACAATATATCTTCATTGTTTCCAACAGATTCGAACAAACACTTCCAACAGATTAAAATGGTTCGTTCTCTTCTCTATCAAAACATTTGACAGACGCATAAAGAAGAGCTGTGCAACCGATTGGAAGTGTTCGAATCGGTTTGGAAGAAACAAACCGGTTGGACGCATAAACACTTCCAACAGTTAGCACTTCCTTAAATGTTTTTCTTCTTTTCCTTCTTTTTGGTTCGTTCGAATCGGTTAGAAGAAATAAAAGAGGGGTGGCTAAGTTTGAGTTGAGAGTTTGATAGAGAAGAAAATAAATTAAAATGGTGGCTGAGTTTTGAAATGAAAGGGACAAATAAGAGGCGTGCAGAGACGCGTTCTATCAAGGGTAATAAGTCATTGGTGTGTGGGCCTAGTGAGATTCAAGAAACTTGGCCAAAAAAAAGAAGCAAATGTAGCATTACAGTCATGCTTATTCATAAACCAAAAGTAGCCACAGCCAATGATTAAAAAAGTATAATGAAAAATATTGTCATTAATTAAGGAGTTGAAAGATGTCATATAAATTTTTAGCATATGTAAAATTTTTAAACTAAAAACATAACTAAAAAACATGGTTCACCGACAGTGATCCGTCTCTCAACGACCTTGGCACTCTCTAAGACATTATAATGTAGTTAATCTTTATTTGTTTACGTTTCAAAGCTGAATACGTTTTAGACCGGTCGTAATTTGTTTTTTCAATCACAATAACCAACACTGTATGTACAAACTCATGTTTAATTTGTTTCAAAGCATAAACAAACATTTGTTAAATAATCAATCGATTTTCGATTGCAACACGATGAAATTGAATAAAAGACCTTACAAAAATCACATTACTACACCAACACATTCAACTTAAAACAAAAAATCAGCAAAATACACCAACAATTAAACCAAAAAGCACCGAAAGTAAACACGATCATAGCAACAATCATTACAAAACAGAGTAAACAGAGCAAGTCGACAAACTACATTACTCCTACTCTCAGAACATCACGCTAATTATTCCTAAAAACATCACCCACCACAAACACATTCTATTCCCTCAAGCAACCTGTACTTGAACCAACTTCGGCTTCTTAGGCTCGGGTGGAGGCAGCTTCTCAACAGTAACAGTCAACACCCCGTCTTGACAAACAGCCGAAATCTTCTCAATATTCGCATTTTCAGGCAAAGAAAACTTCCTCATAAACTTGCCAATCCTTCTCTCCATTCGAACATACTTCACTCCTTCCTTTTCTTCCTCTTCACGTTTCCTCTCACCACTTATCACCAAAACATTATCATCTTCAACTTGAACCTTGATATCACCTGATTTCAACCCAGGCATGTCCACAATGAAGACGTATGCGTTTGGATATTCCTTAACGTCTGCTGGTGTTGCCGCCATTGCTCTTGCGTCGCGAACGTAAGTTTGTGTTGGTTCGGATTTGGATGACTTGTTATTGTTGGTTTCGTCGAGGATGTGATGAAGGTTGTGAAGGAACAAAGGTGAGTCTAAGCCCATGAAGATGTCCATTTTTTTGATTGTTGGTTTGCTGAAATTCAAAAGTGATTGTTTGAATTAGCTAACTGAGATGTTTTTCAATTGCAATGTGATTGGATTTGGTGTCTTGATGGTGGGTATATTTATAGGGAACGAGAAGATGTTTCTGGAAAGAAATAGAGAAAGGGAATGAGGAGGTTCTAGTAGTTTCGGACTTTCGGTTAACGTCTGGATGATGTGAGACAAGTTTTGATCCAAAGATATTTTTCAAACATCGTTACATTTACGAGTCAATAAAAATAAAATTAAATAAAGCCCTTTATTTTTCTGCCAGAGAAATATACCGCTTAGAAACTTTTAACATGAAATAGAAAAACCTACAGTAAAAACAAGCCTAGTTACTTATAGATTCATAAAGTTGATTAAAAAAAACATATTAACTCAACAATAGTTAACATAAACATCTGACCTTACATACTTTATGCTTTGATTTGAGGTTATTTCATTTGATTCCTGAACATACTTCATAAAAGGTTGTGTTTGTTGTTTAGGTGGTTTGGTTTGAAGAATGTTCAGGAATTGTTGTGTGTGAGTGTTGATTTGATGGTTTTGTATTTGTAGATCAATAAGAATTCTTGTAAATCAACTCATCGATTCTATGAATAAATTCAGTGGGTGCGTGTGTGTTTTTAGAGAGAGGAGCGTGTGTTTTTTTAGAGATGAAGATGATACCGATGTGTGAAAGCTTCAAGAGAAGCCTTTTTTTAGAGTAAACAACTACTAAACTTCTGTAGACATTGTGAGCAAGAAGATGTGTATTGTAGATTTTTTTGTACACACATGTATTATAAACCAATGAGAACTTGACAGCAACACATAACGTCAAATGAGAAACTTCTAGCAAAAAACCAAGTTCGGTGCATGTTTATTTTGTATATGTACGCCGCACATATACATTTGTATTCACTTTGTAGACATTTGTGAACAGTAAAAAGCTAAACACACCATAGCCAATAAGAGAACGCCACATACTTGTAAACATGTATTATACCAATTATAAACCAATGGCCATTTGACACCACTTGCATGTATAAGCGAAATTGTGTACGATGCCAAAACGGCTATTAGGATATATAGATAATTATCGGTATTGCATTTTTTCATTAGAAACGGTATAGTGAAAAAATGTAAAATTTATTTAATGGTTTTTTTTTTTTTCCTTCACACCTATAGTCCTATAATAATTCCTAGTCTTATATCACTTATGTGAGTACATCTAACCGATGTTTTCAAACCCGGTCGACCCTGGCGGTTTAACCGGTCGGACCGATGACCGCCACTAAAACGGTAAAAAAACCCGGTTAACCGGTTAGACCAGCGGGTTTTGAGTGACCGGGTCAACCCGGTCATGAAACCCGACCGGTTTGGTTTTTTTCGAATTTTTATGAAAACCGGGTTGACCGGTTAGACCCGCGGTCGAACCGTTGACCGGTGATCAAACCGTTGACCCGGTCGGAAAAATAAAATAATAAAAATGAAAACCGGGTTGATCCGGTGGTCGAACCCGTGCCGATGACTAGACGGATCGATTAAAAACCCGGTTTTTAAAACATTGCATCTAACAAATGCTTCCAGAAGCTTGAACTCACAATCTTCTAGTTGGTAGGTAACTTACCTATCATTAAAACAAAGATTTTGAGCAGTGAAAAGATACTTAGTAATTAATATGTCAAAAACAACAAAATAACTTTTATATGTGAAAATTGATTTGCACACTTTCATTTTTTATTAGGACACTTCAATCACTGCATCAAAAAGTTATATCATATTATTCATCTAATCCTAATAGTCGTTTAAAACGACCGCTTTTTTGTCGTTTTGGGTTGCCGCTCTTTTCTTACCCCATTTTGGTTTGTACGGCTCATGTTTTTCCTCTTAACTGTTTCTTCTTTTTTTTTCCGTTTTTTTTCTTTTTCATTTTAGTGTATTTTGTAGGTGGTGACACATAAAAAATATCTTATATGCAAACACATTTTCCTTACTTTTGCATGATGATTCCATACAAAACAACAATTATCATCTTCTTAATGCCACAATTTTTTTTTTTTTTTAGAAATGCAACAATATATAACTCAACAAAGGAGATAAAAAATACATCGAAAAGGCATCCTACCCCACTTAATCAAGCAAATTAAGAGGCGGAAGGACCCAAAAGAAATAAAATACATAAAACAGAGGAACCGAAAGAGTCCAAACAAAAACTAAAATTACTCTAAATGCCATATGAGGACATAGAAAAAAACCAAAAGAGCACTCACTCACATAGAGTGGAGACACTAACACAAACTATTACGACAGCAACATACGAAACCAACACTAAAAAGACACATACAATAACTAAAGCCTAAACATAAACAAAGAGCCTTACTAAACCAATGACACAACAAACATACTAAAATCATGTTATCAACCTGACCATTTTACTTTATCATTTAGCCCCAAAAAAATAAATAAATAAATAAACGCATCTGAAGAAGGAATACACGACCAAACAAAATGGTCCAAAAATTGCTGCCCGGCCATGAAACGCGGGTCGCTTCCACGTCGCTTATATCTTACTTTGAATATTTGTAAGGTAAATGTACAAATTAAAAAAAAATGCAAAACACTTCCTTTTTTAATATACACTCGCAAAAATAAGTCCAATTAATATACTCCGTACAACATCTTTTGAGTATTTAAGAATCTTACTAATCATTAAGTCAAATCTCTTATATAATAAAACAAAACCTTTAGTGGAATTTTTCATTTCAAAAAAATCAAACCATACCTTATATGGTAATATTTTTATATTTTATTTTATTTTTCTAAATATACATTTAATTAAAGAACCCTAAATATTTCCACATTTAGTCAAAATTTATAAAAATTCGTTTTTATACGTGTTTGCATTAGAAATTGTATAAAAATCTATGTGTCAAAAATATAATAGAAAAAACTTCAAAGAAGGCGGGGTCACTCTTCAAAAAACTTAAGGGTTAAATAAAAAATTGAAACAAACAAAACCATCACTTGAAACAAAACATCAAAGCCCTATGAAATTGTAACCCTAACTGACAAAATCCAGTCGAATTTGTCAAAAGAAACAAATAGATCAAAAGTGTTAAATTAATCATAAATCATTCAAGAATAAGAGGTATGTAACATGGATTATCTTAAATTTAATCTTCTCATTGGCCAATTTTGAGGTCTTCTGTCACACAATTGGGTATGAACCCTAAACAAACATAATAGTAATTGGGCAAATCGCATAAAAGTGTACCCAATTTATACCCAATTTCAATTTAAGGTACTCAACTTTTTTTTATCCCAATTTAGTGTACCAAACTTTTTTTTGATTGCAATGTAAGACCACTAGCGGGTTTACAAGTCACTTAGCCGGTTACCAAATTTTCCGGCGACCTTTTCCGATGACCCACCACCACCACCTTCATTTATCACCACCACCACCAATACCTTCATTTATCACCACCATCACCGTAACCCACCACCAATACCCATAAAACTTAAATGCCTGAATAACAGTAGGATGGAGTGTATAATGGTATTATTAAAAACTGAAGATGGTAATTAGAGTTTTAAGGAAAATAATTAAAACTCTAACGCAACTTAGCCTTCTTCTTCTTCTTTTTGACACTCATCTCTAGAATTTAAAATATAAGAAACAAAAGATAATAATAGTTAACTAACTGGCTATGCATTGGATGGATAGATTCTGAAAAAAAATAAAAAAAAATAAAAAAAAAGCATGAAAGTATACTTGGCTTGCTTGACATAGTTTTAACATCAACATTTTGCAAATGTAAATGATGGATCTGCAGACAAAGGTCGTCAAGTGAGATACATATGTAAGATATACACGTTACAAAACAAACAACAAAGCAAAATATAACACGAAGATGAAAGAGAATCAAATTTAGTAGTTGTGATCGAGCCTAAAATTAAAACAAATCATAAACAATAGAAATTGAAATTCCACCATATAAACCCGTCTTGCAGATCGCAAAGCTGTAACAGTCCACGCTCGTAACATACGGTGGTTGTGGTGGTGGATTATGGTGGTTGTGATGATAAATGAAGGTGGTGGTGGTGGGTCATCGGAAAAGGTCGTCGGAAAATGTGGTAACCGGCTAAGTGACTTGGAAACCCGCTAGTGGTTTTACATTGCAATTAAAAAAAAGTTTGGTACACTAAATTGGGATAAAAAAAGTTGAGTACATTAAATTGAAATTGGGTATAAGTTGGGTACACTTTTATGCGATTTGCCCATAGTAATTTGATATAGTAATTCAATATTAAGGGATGCTCAACCTGAGTTTTTTTTTGTTTTTTTTTGTTTTTATTGGTATTAATTTGGGAAAAGGTATTAAGCAACGAACCGAGCTAATTTTGTGTTTATTTTGATAAATTTTATAACGAATCAAATAAAATCTTTGTATATTAAGTCGAATTTAACATGACATAGTTTATATATTTATTGTAAATGTCAGTAGAATAATCTTTGTATACAAAGTGCTTACAAGTTTGAGATAGGGTTTAATAATTTGTTAAATAAGAGGATAGTTAAGTTGTGTATTATTGTTAGTTTTCGAATGTGAAATTCTTTATTGGGCTATTTGTTTGGACTCAGTCAGTAGAATGCGAGGAACTAGGATTTTTGGTAGGTTTAAGTAGATTGATTTTGTAATTACTGTGAGCTACAATGTCCAGTGGGAAGAATATCTAGCTTACAAGTAAGAGTAAGTATATTTGATCTATTTGTCTAGCTGTTTACTTGGACCTTATTGACTGGTTGAGCCAATCAAACAATGTAGATTGCTTCTAAACAACGATTTTGTTACTATCTAGAGTGTTTATATATTTGAAGCTTCATGTATGGTTGTAGTTATCTGCGGACTTGGTGTATAAGGAGGTACATGTATATTGTTCTTTATCAGAATTCCTAGATGATAGATTAATCTATATTTATAGCACACTTGCTGTTAAATTATATAATCGTGTTACCACCATATGACGTGCAAGGTTCTTGATGTGAATAAAACAATTGTTGTTAAGTGTGTCAAGGATTAAGTAGACATGTAAGCACTTTGTATTAGCATCTAACTAATAAAGACCTCTAGATTAAGAGACTTTAGAACTAAAGTTTTAAAGCTATATGATTTTGATAGAAATAGTTTTCTAATTGATTAATGTCACTATTTATTTGACACATTAATAATATTTATAAGAGATTAACCACGCAAATAAAAACCTTGGACTCTAAGCTTAATTCAATTCGTAATCCCAGTTTAACAAATAGATACGTGATTCGGATTCAAGATATGTGGTTCGTTGCTTAATACCATTTTGTATTAGCATCCGATGGTAATTTTTACTATGCCTTTTGCCCAAGTATGCTCAAGATACGTGATTCGGATTTGAGAAGTCGATAGCGTATCTGATTTGACTTTTCCAAAGGGTAAGCTAATTAGGCGGTAGTACTTTTGTATTGTAAAAATATTAAATACGCTACGCTTATTTTTCGTGGAACCTCAGAAATCGGATGGCCTTCGCAATTGAATCCATTGTAAATGGCTTGCGAGCTGTTTTGGTGAAGTAGGTGCTCTTAAATTCATACCGGTTACTATATGCTACATTATAAACAACTCCCAATAGCTTTTCATAAACCACCTTAAAACCAGTTCTTTCAGCATGAAGAATTGATACGGCCACTCAATAAGAACTAACAATATGAAGAACTGATACGGGCATTCAATAAGAACTAACATGAGTTTGTGTTTGTTGCAGCGACAGTGCAAGGAGTATCGAGTAATCTCAGACACGCGTGCGTAAGCTTGAAGATGGTTTGTTTCCACCGGGATAAAGCAAAGAGGCAACACATAAAATTTAAAAGCAGGTAAGCTGTGTTCTCACTTTATAAAATATATGAATCTCCAACTTTTGATACCGATACAGGTACGTTTTTTAGCTGGTTACAAACATTATTATTCAATTATATCTATTAGACATGTATGTTTTTAGGTTGGTTATAGAGTTTTTATATGGGTTATTAAACAATAAGTGCAGGTGAGATAATTATGAATCGAAGGAACACCGATGTTCGGCGATGGGTACATGACAAGTCTTAAACATTTCCATATGATTCGTTATTCACTTATTGGTATGAAATTATGGGCTTGAGCCACGTGCTCAACGCAATAAGCATACATGAGCCCAAAAATATTAAAATTTGTTCACCGAATACACGAAAACAAGGGTAAATAAACGGTTAGCATACTTTCTTCATCATTGACACAGAGAATTATTGCTTTCGATAACCCTTCAACATATTTATTTGACAACTTTATTCATTTAACCCCCCATTTAAAAATGGGTCTAAATTGCTATATGAACTTAGTAGCATTAATTGGTTTCTTATTGTTTAGGTTATTGACAATGATAGTGGTTGACATATGAGGCCGATGCCCGTGACTATACCTTAAAGTCCCCCTTACGGAATTTAAATCGATGCTTCCTAATTTCAGTTTTGGTTATAATGCGCATTACTGTTCTAGGATTATTTTTATTGGACTTTTATATAGTCGACTCATGTATTCATGGTTATATTATCTTAAAAAGAACCATATGTCAATCATTTAACAGGAATGGAAGAAAGCTACGGTTAAAGAACTAGACTCAAAAAGAACCAGAAGGAATCGTGGAGACAAATCCAACCTGAAGTAAGCCACTTTTTCCTTTACTTTTTCAAAAATAGATCAACTTGAAAAATCACTATTATCATAATTGTTTAATCATCACACTTGAATTAACTAACACCATTTATAGATTGATTGACTTTTTTTTTTAAAAATATCACTCTTATTAATCTGTAAACAAGAGGACTGCACTCTAAGAAAGTGAGTGGTGTTGGACAAAAGAAATCAAGTTTGATGTTGTTGGGTACAAGAACAATTGTTAACATGTAACATTAAAACATTTTCTATATCTTTAATGTCCGCACATTGACAAAAACGATATATAGTCCACCACTGTTGAATTCACAACAGATGCTTAGAAAAATTTTCATTTTGGTTCACGAGATTCACTTCAATATGAATATTAAAAGTTCGTTCAAACGTCAGTTCAAATTGACTCAAGTTGATATGGGTCATTTGGAAAAGAAAAATGATTCTCTAGATCCTATTGTAAGCGTGGAGTCTGTATGAATTGACTATCTAATTTCCTCTTTTAACAGTTATAAATCCTATATAAGTGTTAATATATTACAGATTCTGTTTTTTTATATGGGATTTTTTGTCGTTATTGTCAAGTGAAAATAACGGAATATCCGTTGATTTTGTTACAAGTTTATATGCTACTTTTTGCAGCTTACAAATGCGGATTTTTACAGCTTTAGAATGCTGATTTTTACAGCTTTTAAATGTTGATTTTATGCCATTTATATGTTGTTTGGACAGTGAAATAAAAGGGGTGTTTGGACATGCATTTTACAGCTAGGTGTGCTATTTTTTAACATCTTTTTATGCTGCTTTTAACAAATTTGTATCTCGTTTTTAACAACTTTTATATACAATTTGGACAATAGAAATAATGGGTGTTTGGACACAGATTTTACAATTTTGTATGTTTTTTTCTAACAACTTTTATGGCCTACAAAGGCTTAGGTATAGGAAAATGATCAATAGCGGTGCTTTCTTTACTTTATACTAGTCGGGATTAAAACTTGGTTTTATTTTTTATCCTTTTCTAGATATTCATGGTGCGGCGGACCATCGTCCTATTTGATACAACCTCAAGTCAAACACTCCAATACTTAATAGAGACCTGTTAATGCCTCATTTTCTCAAAGTATGTGTTGTGCATATATGCCGTTTTTCTTAAGAGCGTGTGTCGACAAAAAAAATTGCTCCAAAAATGACCATCGTACTTCCATAATTCTTCACGGGTCAAAATGGGTCGTTCTTGGTTTTATGTCGGGTTAGGTTGGCTGGAAATCTGATGTTCAGTTTTCTGATTAATGCGGTACTCGGAGAAGGTGGATCGTCCGTTTCAGATTTTTCCAAAGCTAGGTGCCCTGAGCAGGCAAGGAATTCACCAAAGAAGATTGCGAAAGATCATCCAAGTCTTCTTAGCTCTAAAAACAATGTTTCAAGCTTGTGAAAGAACATGAAGAAATCCTCAGTATTTTTATGAAACTTATATTTAAAAAAAAAAATATGTGCTTGATGAAATGAATGCAATTTGATGTCATCTTTTTAATTTACATAAACATATATGCTTGGTGGCTTGATTTATATAATCTTATTTGGGCAAGTTATTTGGGCAAGTTATTATGAAATTATCGGCTAATAAGAATTACTTACTACAAGGTTAGAAAAACCTACTACTTGATATCTAATTCCTTTGAACTTTGTCCTTTTGTAGCACTATTCTCTTCGCCTTGGAGCAAGTCGGTCTTATCCAATGGATCAACCTTCCTTTTTCTTGAGACGTAGTATCGAAGACGATTGCTCGGCATTCACAACATCATTCTTTAGGGCGATCGGGCGTTGTGTTCTCATCGATGCAGCGACTCCAAATCCTGCGTAAAATCACCCAAAGGGTAGGTTAATCATTGATAAAGGTATAAAAGCGTCAGAAGCGATAGAAGATGTGCCATAAAAATGTGTCTGATAGCATAAATGAAAAATACTTACAAATGGCGTCCCATCAAGAACCTTTATTTGGGTGGCCGTTTTCAGTGAGATCCAAATGAAATAAAGAAATTATATGGCTAAATTTTTGTTGGTAATGTCTTAGTACATGAAGTTTGGTTAAAACCGTTTAACAATTTAAATTCATTCGTCACCTTTCCGGTGTAGCGGTAGCACAAACAAATTTAATGATATCGGGATCATTAGACAAACGCAATATATTGAAGAGAGCATCGCCTTTTCTTTGTTTTTGGCATCAACAACCACGCTTAAAACAAATTCTTATCAACAATTTCCATAATCTCCGTCGGAAGACTGAGATCGACTACATAAAGACATGTAAATGAGTGGACAATATAGAATGTACAAAGTGTTTAAAACAATTAGCACTGTTGATGAACAATTTATACCTTGCCATACTTATCCACCAACCGATAAGCGGTTAAGTTATTCGAATAGCTCGCACTCATCATTAAATAGACAAAGCGATCGATGCAGATTCATCTTGAACCCTCACTGTAAAGCGGAACCTAAATGCAAAAAAGTACCACAGGCCTTCGAGGCACTAAGAGATTCAAACAAATGCCATATCAAAGCCGGTTTAAGGAAAGCATATACTCCTTGGGTTTTGATTGACGTGGCAATGACAACATTGCATTTGAGCACCACCATTCATTAGGACCAAGCGGTTTTGGTGTGGTATCGAGTTCAAGGTCAACAATATCAGAAGACTTAACCAACTTCTTTCTACACACCCTGCATCCGAGGTACCACCAACCTTCCTCCTCTTGGATAGCACAAATT
The DNA here is from genome assembly GCA_022545495.1 of Chrysanthemum lavandulifolium. Taxonomy (NCBI): domain Eukaryota; kingdom Viridiplantae; phylum Streptophyta; class Magnoliopsida; order Asterales; family Asteraceae; genus Chrysanthemum; species Chrysanthemum lavandulifolium. The sequence continues at coordinate 218,160,567 of CM040238.1, forward strand.
GTAGCGACGATAACGGATGGAACACCCTGCATATATGTCCGGATAAGTTGGTGTTATTTCTGTACAATCGTTTTAAACATGAAACAATGAATTGGTATGCTACATTTCATTACATAACCCAACAAAAATGTATTGTTTGGAACAGTTTCATTGTACATTTATGTATTGCCGAGTATACTATATGTAAATGCTGGGATTGTGAATGAATTTACCTGTTCAACATCAAAAATTTCCGCAATGTTTCTATACATGTATTTGGTGACGAAATCATCTTTTGTAGAATTCTTTGAAGCGGTTGAGATACGTGATGCAATTTGTTGAGAATCCTCCCTACCCTTGACCACCAAACTACGTATGGTTAAGAAGGCGAAGTTAGTATGGACCATATCAACGCTAATATATTAATCAATTTAAAAACATATACAAATATTGGTTTAAGATACCTTTTCCTAAAAGATTCTACATCTTTAAATTCATTGCCGTACTATACGTCTTTGCCGTTGAAGAGATACAACCTTGTTCCATTGAAACCATTTTGGATGGCCATTTTCCTGCTTATTCAAAAACATGTACAAAATATATAAATGATTTCAGATTTATACCCATTGTCAAAAGTGCACAGATAAATAGACTGAATGTAAACAGAATATAAACGTACCATCCCAGACTTTCATCATGGCCAGCTGGAGGACATCAATGATCTTACCATGTTCATCGAGTTTATTCAAAAAATCAGCGAATTATTGAGCAAAACTACCCCACAACGTACACGGCAACTCATGGCCCCTGTATATATGATTGTTATCAATTCAGTAAATACATTGTAAATGTAAATGCAACTGTAAAAAGGTTGTTAGAATGACCTACTCAGCATCAATGATTGTGATGGGTTTCTTCTTTCCGACCGCTTTTGTCATAAGTATCCAGGTCATCACAAGCAACAACCTGGCCTATCACATCTGCATAATGTTGAAACACAAACAGTTTCAATTCATTGCCATATCATATCATGTACTAAAGAAAAGACAAATGTATAGAAATAACTAAAACGATTCTACATACCAAACTGGCCAACTTCCTCATTCTTAAGAGATGTAATGTTTCCATATGGACGAAAGTCAAATCCATATCGAGAACCGGTGAAATCTGTGCACTTTTCTATGACAGTGTTCAAAAGAAAGCTTAGGCGGAGTGGTTTATTAACTATCTTGGAACTTTGGTTGAATCTCCCAAGACTATATCGTTGAAGGATGACAGCATTGCCCTCTTCTAATTGATGTTTGAAACCACCGACCAACTCCATCCGGACGGTTGCTTGCATCCTAGTGTTACGGAAGAAAAATGTGAATATTTTAAAGTTTATTACATAAAGAAAACTTCTATACAAAATAACAATTCATATCTAAAATGCCAAAAATCAACAAACAATGCTACTTAAAGACACAAATAAAAGTATAATTTGAAGCATAACATAAGTAGATGCTTGCTGTTCATCAAAATGATCATCTCCATATTAACAATATTTGGCTTGCTAAACATAGGTTGCATCAAGTCACGAAGAATACGCACTCGTAACTTGATGTTGTCCTTAACAGTGATAAATCGTTGATATACCCGAAACAAAGGTTGCCATTGCTTGATTTGATATTCAACGCTTAGGTAAGAAAATGAGGTATGCATCTTTATCAACACGGAGATCCTTAATTTATACAATGTGTAGCATCAAAATTAGGGATCATATGAATCGAAAACTTATTTTGCATACTCATATTCCCAAAATTAAGATCATTACCAAAAGAATAAAAAGGCCCAAATTTTTTAGGGTTCTTGTTGGACATTATATAAAATCATTAAAATCACTACAAAAATTAACATAAACCAAATAACAATTAAAGCAAACGTATTAAACCAAAATAACAATTAAACCAAATAACAATTAAACCAAAATCAAGATACTTACCAAATAAAATGATGCAATGATTCAACTATTTTGAGAGGTGATATATGCATTAAACGTAAACGTATTGCAAGAAAATTTGATGATTCAAATTTTGATTGAATGGATGAAACGCATAATTAAAAGTATTAATTAGTTGCCGTTGTGAGAACAAAACTACGTGGATATGAATGTGGATATGAATATGTGTTGACGGTTATAATGAAAATTGAGAAAGAAGGTTGGGAAAATAAGTCACATGATCAAGACATGTTTTTTAGGATGCATTTGGGTGTTGTACATTTGTGCTAAATATGAAAGTGTTTTTAATAATAAAATTTAATGCTATGCTTTATGGAGGTGGTACAGTATTTTAGTATATTAGATAGTATAGATATATTATTTAATTATATTTTTCTCTCTATTAATCCAAATCCAAATTTACAACTTTACATTCAAATCCAAATCTTAATCTAAACACATCTACAAACCAAACGGGCCCTAAAATTAAGAGGCTCGGGACCCTTCCCGGTCCTCTCCGCCCCTGGGTCGGGTGATTTAACATAGTTAGGAATTGTTGAGGTTTTCTGCACGAGACCTTGTAACTGAAGTTGCTGAACGAGATTAAGATTTCGGAGAATTCTATTAGAATGTTCGATAAATAGTTTTGAATTTTTGTATCACGACCACAGATTCTATTTATAACAAAAAATCACCAAAATACACAACAATTAAACCAAAAATCACCAAAAGTAGATATGATCATAGCAACAACCATTACAAAAAACGAGCAAGTCAACAAACTACATTCCTCCTACTACTCGGAACATCACACCAAGAGCGGTCCATTCAACACGCACTAAGCGAGCGTTAGTATAAACTAACGGCGTTGAAGCCGTTATTCCAATCGGAGTCACGGCGTTAAGAAGGAAAAAGGAGGCGTTGGCTGGCCAACGCCATTAAAGGGTGTTTTGGGTGTTTTTGAGTGTTTTTGAGGATGTTAAAGTTTAACTTGGGATGTTATGGATGAGAGTGTTTTTGGGATGTTAATGTTAAATGTTAAAAGCGATGTAAGCGACATGGGCGGTGTTATTGGTGATATGGTGTTATGGATGAGAGTGCTCTAATTATTCATAAAAACATTAACCACCACAAACACATTCTAACTCAATCCTAATTCCTCGTAACCTCGAACTTGAACCAATTTAGGCTTCTTAGGCTCGGTGGAGGCAACTTCTCAATAAAGAATAGATAACACTCCGCCTTGACAAACAGTAGGAAATCTTTTCAATATTCGCATTTTCGCAAAGAAAACTTCCTCATAAACTTACCAATACTTCTCTCCATTCGAACATACTTCACACCTTCCTTTTCTTCCTCTTCACGCTTCCTCTCACCACTTATGATCAACACATTATCATCTTCAACTTGAACCTTGATATCACCGATTTCAACCTGCATATCGACAATGAAGACGATACGCGCGTGGATATTCCTTCACGCCTCGGCCGTTGTCGCCGCCATTGCTCAAGGCCATGAACGTATGTTTGTGTTGGTTCGATTTGGTTAACTTGTTGTTGTTGGTTTCGTCGAGGATGTGATGAAGGTTGTGAAGGAGCAAAGGTGAGTCTAAGCCCATGAAGATGTCCATTTTTTGATTGTTGGTTTCTTGAAATTCAAAAGTGATTGTTTGAATTTAGCTAATCGAGATGTTTTTCAATTGCAAAGAGATTGGATTTGGTGTCTTGATGGTGGGTATATTTAAAGGGAAGAAGAAGATGTTTCGGAAAGAAATGGAGAAGGCAATGAGGAGGTTCTAGTAGTTTCGGTTAACGTCGGAAGAATGAGACAAGTTTTGATCTAAAAGATATTTTTGGATGAGTGGGATCCTCTCAGTTGTATGACATAATTTGACTCAAGTTAGCCAATTGTAATTCATTGAATTTGATCTAATGGTTTAAATCAAAGAAGTTCTTTTGATTTGAGTAATCAAATCCAATGGCTTATAATTCCTTAACTTGAGTCAAGTTATGTTTACAACTTGAAAAGTCGATAAATCTTACAAATCCGTAAGTTTCGAACATTGTTATATCTTACGAGTAAATAAATTAAATTAAGCTACTTATATTTTTCTACCGAGAACAATACCTTAGAAATATAGTTGAAGGACATATAACTAGAGGTAGAAGTGGTAATTTGTGCTTATAATCATTAAATAAATAGACTTTTATCGACTAATTTGTAAAAGATTTGAGGGTATTTAGTTTTTCCATTTTTTTTTTAAATAAACATTATAACCATTTCAAAAGTTAAATAACCATTAACGGACACATATTTTATCTCATTTGAAGAACGTTACAATTGTTTTAAAAAGGGCAAATCGCACAAAAAGATATTAACCTTATGTTTAAGGTATCCAATTATCTTTTTCTTAATTTAAGGTATCAAAGTTTTTAACTTGTTAACCGCTCACTAATCTCCAACTTATATATACACCAACTAGGAAGTATTTTCGCCGTGCTAGTTTATATAGTGACGTGAATTAAAGTATCATAGTTTATTTAAGGTTTGCGAGAACATATATGAGAATTTAGTAAACGTTTTGCTTTTTGATTAAAATAGTCATCTAATGATCATACGATCACAATATATGAGTTCATCTCATCATGTTATGTTTTATAAATTATTGTTAGGAAAAGAAACAAGAATGTCTTTATTTAATAGACATACACAGTAGTACATAACTACCCTTGAGTAAAGTTGAACACACAATAATTCACCTGTACAAATAAAAATGGGGATAGTTTGACTACAATCCTCCATAAAAATACACAAACAATAAATCAGGAACACAAAAAAAAAATCAGAGACTCACAAAAATAGACAGAGACCCACAGTTTTTAGCACAAAATTGTAGCTAATATATTCCCAATAAAAATTATAGCCTATATAAAATAAAGTAAATGGAAACAATTGTTTTCACAAAACTTGTGTCTCCTACTACTAGTGTTGTCTTTAAGTTTGTGAACATGTGCAAAATTAAGTTTATTTAATCAAATATTTGTATTCACTTTTAGTATACATATATATACATACTATACAAAAATTTGAGGTCTGTATAGGTTGGAGACCTTGTGCGACAACACACCTCTCACACCTTCATATATGGCCATGACGACACCCACCTATCACGCACTCCAACTCATTCCAATGCTTCTACCTTTTCTACTTTGATCACTTTGAAAACAATATGTAAAAAAACCATATGAACCTTACTAATTCAAAAGTTTCAACAAGAAATTGTAACTTGAATACCTACAAAAAGGAAAATCTATTGCTTGTGAATAGCACGATCCACAAAAGAACTAAGCCAAACATTTGTATACGATGTCCAACACATAGGAAAAAATCAACTTGACAAGATAAAACTTGTGCAAATATACACTATCTATCAACCCTATCTTTTTTACTATTTACTCCACACTATCTTTTTTACTATTCTTTGCTGAGTAATTAGCACCGATATGAGTTGATTCACCTACTATCTTTTGTTTGACATACTTTGTTGACTTACTATGTCCTTTTTTAAGTTTTTTCCTTGTATCTACAAAATTGCATTCTATCCTATGCGAATGAGATAGATAATTGTAGATGCGCATAAAATAGAATAACACAAGTTAACATGACAAATCATTATATGAAAATACTTTTGTACAAATTATGTCATCTTATCATTTCTCCCGATAATATGAAATAAACAATGATATAATGGTAACACTTATTATTATGATTATTTTTATTTTGTATTTTTTTGAAAATGGTAACACAATTCATTTAAAGTATATATGTATCACATAAGTGAGTTTAGGTGTTTTCCTTCGCTGGTCATTCCTAGTGGTTCGAGTCTCGGGCTTGCCCATTTGGATGGTTTAACCTGGATGATCGAATTTCAAGTGTAGTGCCGCTTTAAAAAAATACATAAATAAATAAAAATAATAAATAAATTACGTAGTGATACACTTTTAGTATAGCTTTGTAACCATTGAATTTACATAAGTTTATAAATAAAGGAAAATCATAAAATCAACAAAACATTTGTTTACCATGTCCATCCTACCAGGCTACCCATACAAATATACAATCTTTTACTGTGCCCAAATCTTCATTCACTATTATGTCACATTTATATTCAAAATACCATCATATCACCCCATTTCTTGTTTCCGGATTACATGTATATGTATTGGCGTTTGCTCCTCCACGCATTTCAAAAAATCAAACCAAATCTATGAGCAATGAGTGTTTACCACTCAATATATTGAGACGCCAAATCTCATCTGAAAGTAACTATTGAGGAGTTGTTGAACACCATTTTTAATTTTAACTTTTTACAATAGGTATAAGTAATATTGTCTTTTAATTTCAAGCTATTTATGTATTATAAATTTTGGAAATTTTGATCGTCTTATATCATAAATTATACATTTGGAAATTATAAAAGGTAATGTTAATTTTTACATATAAGAAACCTATTGTAAGTAAAATTCGCATTTGAATCATTAAACTCTACGATAAAAATGATAAAAGTCAATCCAAACCAAATATACATCCAATAAGATGTTATTTATGATAAAAGTCATTCCGATTGAAAGAATTAGGAGTATTACTATACTGTATAATGTTACAGGTTTGTCATATCAACAAAGTGATCTTAAAGTTTTATGGCCAATACATTAGTCTTTAACTACTCATTTATGGCTGACTTGCTGTACATCTCTATAGACTCTCCCACTCCCTTACCCAAGTGTAATGCATTAAACTTTTGTTATTATTTAATTATAATATTATTTCAGTAACATTTAGTTTATCATGCAAAGTTATATCAGTAGCATTCAGTTTATCATGCTTATAATCGATGATTGAAGGAAATATATGATTAAAGGGGCAACGATCGATAAGAGTTACCACCCACTTTTATTTTCATTTAGTACAAATAGGCTGGGTTGGTGGGGTTCAATTATAGACAAACACCATTAATTTAAGTCAAGTACTCAGTTCGTTGGAGCAAAGATATAGGCGTAGGTATAGGTGTGTACAAAAAATTCGATTAGGAACTTTATCCCGCTTTCTCTCAAAATAAACATTTAACCTTGCGCTTTTTAGTGAGATATCATATTACATTTCGTATTTAAATATTTCCGAAACAAACGAACATCGTTCTAAAAAAAAGCATGTTTATATAAATATAGGTGGGTGGGATATTAAAATCTTTTTCGATCATATCTTGGATATAATAAATGAAAACATTTCGGTTTTTGAAATCTTGAAAAAACAAAATCATCTGTTATTAGGTAATATATTTTCTTTAATTATTATAGATTTATTTTAAGTATGCCTAACTTAAAAGGTTAAATATTTTCCATCTTTGTCAATATTGTTTATATAGTTCATTTTATTGAAAGATGCTTGATTAGTCAAAGAATACACACGCACTCAAAAGCTATTTTATCATAATTTTGGGTTAAATTGCAATATATGTTAGCACAAGTATTATAACTAGTAGATATACTTAGCAAAAAATAAAATGAACATATTTGTGTTTGGTGCAAATTAATTTAGTGATAATTTATACTCTTTCATGTTAAATATATTACATCATGTATCCGAAATCTAAATATAATTAAACATTGTAAGTTGGTGAATTTTACGACATAAAAGAGATGTTTATGAAAACAAGTAGTGTAGTTTTTCTATTTAGAAAAAGAGTAAATTATATATATTGTTTGTATTGTACTCACGAGTCTACCACGATTATGTTTACTATAACTTTTATATTCACAAATTTATGAATGAAGCATCTTTAACTTTTTATTTCTCCACCGTCCCACACATTCTTCTTTCTTTAGGCTAGTTGCAATCGACACTTG
>CM040238.1:218168529-218252844 GCA_022545495.1 Chrysanthemum lavandulifolium
ATCGTCATCTTCATCTCCATTTCTCATTTTCGACACTCGTAAAAACGGCTTCAAAAAGCAATAGCAAATTTTCCAAACCCATTTCAATACCATCATAACCCATATGAAAAACATAAAAGAAAAATCAGAAAGAAAAAAACTAATAATAACATCAATAAAATTAAAACAAAGAAAAGATCGTACCTTTGGAATAATTATTCTGTTCAAAACCATCTCTTGACAACACCGAGTTCGTTTTCTCTAACCTAATTTTTTTATAAGAGATTTTTTTAGGAGGTTTTATGTGAATGAGAAGATGAATCTACAGGGTTTACTTTTTGTTTGGCAAAAATATAATATGAAGGACAAAGTAGAATCAAGAAGCTTCTTATGCGTGGTTATCGTATCAATTAGATTTACACTTGTGTGGACGTCGTTTGATAGTACAAATATTAAAGGTTTAATGACTATCATTTTGTTATTACGGGTCATTACGTTAAAGCGGTGATAAAGCGGAAAAGTAGCAACTACTTTGGGCCAATAAGAAGAAGCCATACGGGAGCCATACGGGCCACCGACAACTGTTGGGCCAATGTACATGAGTTTTAATTATTTTCCTAGCCAGTAGCAATTCGAGTTAGCTGAAAACGGAAGGGTTACAAATTTCATAAATGCCCCGTGCAATTTGCATTTTTAGTATATATTATAATATAATAACACAAACCCGACCATTTTTAAAGATATAATGATGTCATAATTACTAGTTATAATACCCTTGCACGCACGGGGTTTTTTCTAAAAATATTTATTAAGTATTTTTATTGATTAAACTGCATAAGTTTTACTTTCCGAAAAAATAACTTTGGGTAACTAAATAATCATGATAATAGGTTTGGTTATTCTGATATATTTTTGTTAGTTGTTTGTTGCTGTCAAGTTTCAAGCTCAAAACCATTCAAAGAAGTCTCGATCAGTATTAAGATAACTTCATGTCCTTTTTAACATTATAAATAATTAGACTATCATGCCTAACTACTTAATATCTAGCTAGGCTTAAGATATTTTACACAATGCAAGCATGCACAGGTTTCTAATGTTTTAAATTTTTTTTAAAAAGTAATCGTAAATTTGATTTTATAGTTTATATAGCTTCATGACCCGCCCAAATGGGCAGGTACGCTTCATAATATTGTTTATCGAATTTTTTTTACGTGTAAAATAAATATTTAATAAAGTCAAATATGTTAAACAAAATAAATTGAAAACCATAAATATATTGCTCATGTATTATATGTAAAAATAACAATCATAAGTATTATAATAAATTAATTGCATAATGGTTATTCATATGCGAAATAAGACTTCTTTATCGAGATAATGTCTAAAGCCCTCAAAATAGTGTTTATCAAACCATTCCAAGTCTTGTAGCTTATAAGTGGTATAATTTCTAAAGTCAAAAGTATTTTTAAATGTTATAAAGATCCTTAATCACACGAGGCATTCGAACTGGTACTACGCATAAAGTTTGTATCTAAGTGTTCAACAGATAATGTTTGTGTAATTTTCCAAATATACAACAATCTATAATTAAGGTTGGCGGAGATCTTTGTTGATTTGCACCGGTTTTTTTCCCGATAAACTACTAAACTCTTGCTTGTGTCTTAAACTTAACTTTTTTATTTGTTATTATAACTTACAAATGGGTTCAAGCACAAATTATGTAGTTTTCCTTTATATTTATTATTCAAGGTGATGATCGCAAGAAAAGTATTTATTGCGTTTTTTATTCTGGTTGAACTTTACTAATGTGATGCACGGGTCTTGCGATTAATAACTCACTTTACTATTATAACTTTCAATTTTAATGGCCGACACATTCACTTTTGCTATAATTTCATATACTATCACCTCTTTGAGCCTCTTTACATTGGTTTTAAAGCATGCTCACTTCTTTGAACTTGATATATTTTTGTGTTGTTTCTATTGTTAATGTGTTTTTAAAGTGTCAAATATAAAACATGGTCCAAGAAAAGTAGATGTAATTGGGTTTGGCCAAGGCTTAGTGTGGGCTTGACTCTTATCATCATGTGTGCTAGCGATATGAGGTGATTCTTTTCAAGGAGACCATCGGGATCAAAGCGACACAAATGTGTAGACCTTGGATACACAATTCTACAACCTACATAATCACGTTTATGATATTGTTAAAGATAGCATATTCCTTTGTGTTTTTATGTTACTAAATGATGGTCTTCCATATACCGGGTCTTGCTTAATCTTTCTTAATAGAATCATAGATTTTTTTATCATGCTAGTGCGCATGTACATTATTGTAGGTATTTAGAAGGCGATACATATGTAGCATCTATCAAACAATCATAACATATCTTGCAATATATTTTGCTTGAATCTCTATATACAAAGGAATTAGATATCAAGTAGTAGGTTTTCTAACCTTGTAGTAAGTAATTCTTATTAGCCGTTAATTTCATAATAACTTGCCCAAATAAGATTATATAAATCAAGCCACCAAGCATATATGTTTATGTAAATTAAAAAGATGACATCAAATTGCATTCATTTCATCAAGCACATAATTTTTTTAAATATAAGTTTCATAAAAATCTCGAGGATTTCTTCATGTTCTTTCACAAGCTTGAAACATTGTTTTAGAGCTAAGAAGACTTGGATGATCTTTCGCAATCTTCTTTGGTGAATTCCTTGCACCTTTCAGGCACCTAGCTTTGGAAAAATCAAACGGACGATCCACCTTCTCCGAAAGTACCGCATTAATCGAGAAAAGCGAACATCGATTTCCACCAACCTAACCCGACATAAAACCAAGAACGACCCATTTTGACCCGTGAAGAATTATGGAAGTACGATGGTCATTTTGGAGCAATTTTTTGTCGACCCACGCTCTTAAGAAAAAGCGGCATATATGCACAACACATACTTTGAGAAAATGAGGCATTAAGCGGTCTCTATTAAGTATTGGGTGTTTGACTTGAGGTTGTATCAAATAGGACGATGGTCCGGCCGCACCATGAATATCTAGAAAGGATAAAACAATAAAAACCAAGTTTTTAATCCCGACTAGTATAAATTAAAGAAAGCACTGCTATTGATCATTTTCCTATACCTAAGCCTTTGTAGGCCATAAAAGTTGTTAGAAAACGACATACAAAGTGTAAAATATGTGTCAAACACCCATTATTTCTATTGTCCAAATTGTATATAAAAGTTGTTAAAAAAGCGACATACAAATTTGTTAAAAGCAGATAAAAGATGTTAAAAATAGCACACCTAGTCAGTAAAATGCATGTCCAAACACCCTTTTATTTCTTTGTCCAAACAACATATAAATGGCATAAAATCAACATTTAAAAGTTTGTAAAATCAACATTCTAAAGCTGTACAAATCCGCATTTGTAAGTCGCAAAAGTAGCATATAAACTTGTAACAAAATCAACGGATATTCCGTTATTCTCACTTGACAATAACGACAAAATCCCATATAAAAAACAGAATCATAATATATTAACACTTATATAGGATTTATAAGCTGTTAAAGAGGAAATTAGATAGTCAATTCATACGCACTCCACGCTTACAATAGGATCTAGAGAATCATTTTCTTTCCAAATGACCCATATCAACTTGAGTCAATTTGAACCGACATTTGAACGAACTTTTAATATTCATATTGAAGTGAATCTAAGTGAACCAAAATGAAAATTTTCTAAGCATATGTTGTGAATTCAACGGTGGTGGACTATATATCGTTTTTTGTCAATGTGCGGACATTAAAGATATAGAAAATGTTTTAATGTTACATGCTAACAATTGTTCTTATACCCAACAACATCAAACTTGATTTCTTTTGTCCAACACCACTCACTTTCTTAGAGTGCAGTCCTCTTGTTCTGATTAATAAGAGTGATATTTAAAAAAAAAAAAAAGTCAATCAATCTATAAATGGTGTTAGTTAATTCAAGTGTGATGATTAAACAATTATGATAATAGTGATTTTTCAAGTTGATCTATTTTTGAAAAAGTAAAGGAAAAAGTGGCTTACTTGAGTTGGATTTGTCTCCACGATTCTTACGGTTCTTTTTAGTCTAGTTCTTTAACCGTAGCTTTCTTCCATTCTGTTAAATGATTGACATATGGTTCTTTTTAAGATAATATAACCATGAATACATGAGTCGACTATATAAAAGTCCAATAAAATAATCCTAGAACGATGTCGCATTATAACCAAAAGCGAAATTAGGAAGCATCGATTCTGATCCGTAAGGGGACTTTAAGGTATAGTCACGAGCATCGGCCTCATATGTCAACCACTATCATTGTCAATAACCTAAACAATAAGAAACCAATTAATGCTACTAAGTTCATATAGCAATTTAGACCCATTTTTAATGGGGGTTAAATGAATAAAGTTGTCAAATAAATATGTTGAAGGGTTATCGAAAGCAATAATTCTGGTCAATGACGGAAGAAAGTATGCTAACCGTTTATTTACCCTTGTTTCGTGTATTCACTGGTGAACAAATTTTAATATTTTTTGGGCTCATGTACTGCTTATTGCGTTGAGCCTGTGGCTCAAGCCCATAATTTCATACCAATAAGCTGAATAACGAATCATATGGAAATGTTTGCAGCACTTGTCATGTACCCATCGCCAGCACATCAGTGTTCCTTTCTGATTCATAATTATCTCACCTGCACTTATTGTTTAATAACCCATATAAAAACTCTATAACCAACCTAAAAACATACATGTCTAATATATATAATTGAATAATAATGTTTGTAACCGACTAAAAACGCATACATGTATCGGTATCAAAGTTGGAGATTCATATATTTTATAAAGTGAGAACACTGACTTACCCTTTTAAATTTTATGTGTTGCCTCTTTGCTTTATCCGGTGGAAACAAACCATCTTCAAGCTTAGATTACTCGATACTCCTTTGCTTTGTCATTTGCAACAAACACAAACTCATGTTAGTTCTTATTGAATGCCGTGTCGAGTTCTTCATATTGTTAGTTCTTATTGGTGGCGTATCAATTCTTCATCTTTGAAAGAATTGGTTTTAAGGTGGTTTATGAAAAGCTATTAGGGTTGTTTATAATGTAGCATATAGTAACGGTATGAATTTAAGAGCACCTACTTCACCAAAGCATTGAAGCCATTTACAATGGATTCAATTATGCGAAGGCCATCCGATTTTACAGGGTTCCTGAAAAATAAGCGTAGCGTATTTAATATTTTTACAATACAAAAGTACTCACGCCTAATTAGCTTACCTTTGGAAAAGTCAAATCGTATCGCTTATCGACTTCTCAAATCCGAATCACGTATCTTGAGCATCCTTCGGGCAAAAGGCATAGTAAAAATTACCATCGGATGCTAATACAAAGTTGTATTAAACAGCGAACCACATATCTTGAATCCGAATCACGTATCTATTTGTTAAACGGGATTACTGAATTCGAATTAAGCTTAGAGTCCAAGGTTTTTATTTGGGTTAATCTCTTATAAATATTATTAATGTGTCAAATAAATAGTGACATTAATCAATTAGAAAACTATTTCTATCAAAATCATATAGCTTTAAAACTTTAGTTCTAAAGTCTACAATCTAGAGGTCTTTATTAGTTAGATGCTAATACAAAGTGCTTACATGTCTACTTAATCCTTGACACACTTAACAACAATTGTTTTTAGTCGCATCACCAACCCGCACGTCATACTGAGGTAACACGATTATATAATTTAAGCAAGTGTGCTATAAATATAGATTAATCTATCATCTAGGAATTCTGATAAAGAACAATATACATGTACCTCCTTATACACCAAGTCCACAGATAACTACAACCATACATGAAGCTTCAAATATATAAACACTCTAGATAGTAACAAAATCGTTCTTTAGAAGCAATCTACATTGTTTGATTGGCTCAACCAGTCAATAAGGTCCAAGTAAACAGCTAGACAAATAGATCAAATATACTTACTCTTACTTGTAAGCTAGATATTCTTCCCACTGGACATTGTAGCTCACAGTAATTACAAAATCAATCTACTTAAACCTACCAAAAATTCTAGTTCCTCGCATTCTCTTGGTCGAGTCCAAACAAATAGCCCAATAAAGAATTTCACATTCGAAAACTAACAATAATACACAACAACTATCCTCTTATTTAACAAATTATTAAACCCTATCTCGAACTTGTAAGCACTTTGTATACAAAGATTATTCTCTGACATTTACAAAAAATATATAAACTATGTCATGTTAAATTCAACTTAATATACAAGATTTTATTTGATTCGTTATAAAATTTATCAAAAATAAACACAAAGTTAGCACGGTTCGTTGCTTAATACCTTTTCCCCAAATTAATACCAATAAAAACAAAAAAAAACAAACAAAACTCAAGTTGAGCATCCCTTAATATTGAATTACTATATCAAATTACTATAGGCAAATCGCATAAAAGTGTACCCAACTTATACCCAATTTCAATTTAATGTACTCAACTTTTTTATCTCAATTTAGTGTACCAAACTTTTTTTAATTGCAATGTAAAACCACTAGCGGGTTTCCAAGTCACTTAGCCGGTTACCAAATTTTCCGACGACCTTTTAGATGACCCACCACCACCACCTTCATTTATCATCACAACCACCATAATCCACCACCACAACCACCGTATGTTACGAGCGTGGACTGTTACGATTTGCGATCGCAAGGCGGGTTTATATGGTGGAATCTACGAATTTCTATTGTTTATGATTTGTTTTTAATTTTAGGCTCGATCACAACTACTAAATTTGATTCTCTTTCATCTTCGTGTTATATTTTGCTTTGTTGTTTGTTTTTGTAACGTGTATATCTTACATATGTATCTCACTTGACGACCTTTGTCTTTCACAGATTCATCATTTACATTTGCAAAATGTTGATGTTAAAACTATGTCAAGCAAGCCAAGTATACTTTCATGTTTTTTTTTTTTTTTTTTTTTTTTGAATCTATCCATCCAATGCATAGCCGTTAGTTAACTATTATTATCTTTTGTTTCTTATATTTTAAATTCTAGAGATGAGTGTCAAAAGAAGAAGAAGGCTAAGTTAGTTAGAGTTTTAATTATTTTCCTTAAAACTCTAATTACCATCTTCGATTTTAATAATACCATTATACACTCCATCCTCACGTTATTCGAGCATTTAAGTTTTATGGGTATTGGTGGTGGAGTTACGGTGATGGTGGTGATAAATGAAGGTATTGGTGGTGGTGGTGATAAATGAAGGTGGTGGTGGTGGGTCATCGGAAAGGTCGGGAAAATTTGGTAACAAGCTAAGTGACTTGGAAACCAGCTAGTGGTCTTACATTGCAATCAAAAAAGTTTGGTACACTAAATTGGGATAAAAAAGTTGAGTACTTAAATTGAAATGGAGTATAAATTGGGTACACTTTTATGCGATTTGCCCAATTACTATTATGTTGGTTTAGGTTCATACCCAATTATGTGATGTGAAGACCTCAAAATTGGCCAATGAGAAGATTAAATTTAAGATAATCCATGTTACATACCTCTTATTCTTGAATGATTTATGATTAATTTAACACTTTTGATCGATTTGTTTCTTTTGACAAATTCATTGGATTTTGTCGATTAGGTTACAATTTCATAGGGCTTTGATGTTTTGTTTCAAATGATGGTTTTGTTTAATTCAATTTTTATTTAACCCCTATGTTTTTTGAAGAGTGACCCCGCCTTCTTTGAAGTTTTTCTATTATATTTTGACACATTGATTTTATACAATTTCTAATGCAAACACGTATAAAAGCGAATATTTATAAATTTTGACTAAATGTGGAAATATTTAGGGTTCTTTAATTAAATGTATATTTAGAAAATAAAATAAAATATAAAAATATTACCATATAAGGTATGGTTTGATTTTTTTGAAATGAAAAATTTCCACTAAGGGTTTGTTTTATTATATAAGAGATTTGACTTAAGCAGATTAGTAAGATTCTTAAATACTCAAAAAGATGTTGTACGGAGTATATTAATTGGACTTATTTTTGCGAGTGTATATTAAAAAAGGAAGTGTTTTGCATTTTTTTTTAATTTGTACATTTACCGTACAAATATTCAAAGTAAGATATAAGCGGCGTGGAAGCGACCAGCGCTTCATGGCGGGCGACAATTTTGGACCATTTTCTTCAGATCGTTTATTTTTTTTGGGGCTAAATGATAAAGTAAAATGGTCAGGTTGATAACATGATTTTAGTATGTTTGTTGTGTCATTGGTTTAGTAAGGCTCTTTGTTTATGTTTAGGCTTTAGTTATTGTATGTGTCTTTTTAGTGTTGGTTTCGTATGTTGCTGTCGTAATAGTTTGTGTTAGTGTGTCCACTCTATGTGAGTGAGTGCTCTTTTGGTTTTTTTCTATGTCCTGATATGGCATTTAGAGTAATTTTAGTTTTTGTTTGGACTCTTTCGGTTCCTCTGTTTTATGTATTTTATTTCTTTTGGGTCCTTCCGCCTCTTAATTTGCATGATTAAGTGGGGTGGGATGCTTTTCGATGTATTTTTATCTCCTTTGTTGAGTTATATATTGTTGCATTTCTAAAAAAAAAAATTTGTGGCATTAAGAAGATGATAATTGTTGTTTTGTATGGAATCATCATGCAAAAGTAAGGAAAATGTGTTTGCATATAAGATATTTTTATGTGTCACCACCTACAAAATACACAAAATGAAAAAGAAAAAAGCGAAAAAAAGAAGAAGAAAGCAGTTAAGAGGAAAAACATGAGCCGTACAAACCAAAATGGGGTAAGAAAAGAGCGGCAACCCAAAGCGACAAAAAGCGGTCGCTTTAAACGACTATTAGGATTAGATGAATATGATATAAGCTGTTTAATGCGATGATTGAAGTGTCCAAAAAAAATGAAATTGTGCAAATCGATTTTCACATATAAAAGTTATTTTGTTGTTTTTGACATATTAATTACTAAGTATCTTTTCACTGCTCAAAATCTTTGTTTTAACGATAGGTAAGTTACCTACCAACTAGAAGATTGTGAGTTCAAGCTTCTGGAAGCATTTGTTAGATGCAATGTTTTAAAAACCGGGTTTTTAATCGATCCGGTCGAGTTATCGGGCACGGGGTTCGACCGCCGGATCAACCCGGTTTTTATTTTTTATTGTTTTATTTTTTCCGACCGGGTCAACCAGTTTGATCACCGGATCAACCGGTTCGACCACCGGTTTTCATAAAAGAATTTTGAAAAAATAAACCCGGTCGGGTTTCGCGACCGGGTTGACCCGGGTCACTCAAAACCCGTGGTCTAACTGTTAACCGGATTTTTTACTGTTTTAGTGGCCGGATGCGGTCCGACCGTTATACTGGCCGGGTCGACCGGTTGAAAACATCGGTTAGATGTACTCACATAAGTGATATAGGGTAGGGAATTATTATAGGACTATAGGTGTGAAGGAAAAAAAAAAAACCATTAAATAAATTTTACATTTTTCACTATACCGTTTCTAATGAAAAAATGCAATACCGATAATTTTTACTGTAGGTTTTCTATTTCATATTAAAAGTTTCTAAGCGGTATATTTCTCTGGCAGAAAAATAAAGGGCTTTATTTAATTTTATTTTATTGACTCGTAACATGTAACGATGTTTGAAAAATATCTTTGGATCAAAACTTGTCTCACATCATCCAGACGTTAACCGAAAGTCCGAAACTACTAGAACCTCCTCATTCCCTTTCTCTATTTCTTTCCAGAAACATCTTCTTCTTCCCTTTAAATATACCCACCATCAAGACACCAAATCCAATCTCTTTGCAATTGAAAAACATCTCAGTTAGCTAATTCAAACAATCACTTTTGAATTTCAGCAAACCAACAATCAAAAAAATGGACATCTTCATGGGCTTAGACTCACCTTTGCTCCTTCACAACCTTCATCACATCCTCGACGAAACCAACAACAACAAGTCAACCAAATCCGAACCAACACAAACTTACGTTCGCGACGCAAGAGCAATGGCAGCAACACCAGCAGACGTGAAGGAATATCCAAACGCGTACGTCTTCATTGTCGATATGCCTGGGTTGAAATCAGGTGATATCAAGGTTCAAGTTGTAGATGAGAATGTTTTGGTCATAAGTGGAGAGAGGAAACGTGAAGAGGAAGAAAAAGAAGGTGTGAAATATGTTCGAATGGAGAGAAGGATTGGTAAGTTTATGAGGAAGTTTTCTTTGCCCGAAAACGCAAATATTGAAAAGATTTCGGCTGTTTGTCAAGACGGAGTGTTGACTGTTATTGTTGAAGCTGCCTCCACCCGAGCCTAAGAAGCCCAAATTGATCCAAGTTCAGGTTGCTTGAGGGAATTAGGATTGAGTTAGAATGTGTTTGAGGTGGTTAATGTTTTTATGAATAATTAGTGTTATGTTCTGAGAGAGTCTGAGTAATGTAGTTTGTTGACTTGCTCTGTTTACTCTGTTTTGTAATGGTTGTTGCTATGATCATATCTACTTTTGGTGATTTTTGGTTTAATTGTTGTGTATTTTGGTATTTTTTGTTATAAGTAGAATCTGTGGTCGTGATACAAAAATTCAAAACTATTTATCGAACATTCTGATAGAATTCTCCGAAATCTTAATCTCGTTCAGCAACTTCAGTTACAAGGTCTCGTGCAGAAAACCTCAACAATTCCTAACTATGTTAAATCACCCCTACCCAGGGGCGGAGAGGACGGGAAGGGTCCCGAGCCTCTTAAGCTTGGTCGGTTGGTTTGTAGATGGGTTTAAATTAAGATTTGGATTGAATGTAAAGTTGTAAATTTGGATTTGGATTAATATAGAAAAATATAATTAAATAATATATTGATTATATTTTAAATGAATAAAATTTATAAATTTAAAAATATTGCCTTTTGAAAATAGATAAAAAGATTATTAGTGGAAAGAGAATAAAAGATACCACTTAAAAATAAAAGAAAAAGTAAAAGTAGGGAAGTGGTAAGAATTCTGCACCTCATAGTGGTTTCATCCCCAATTGTGGGGCACTCACACTTACCAAACACTTTTTTTAGCATTAATCCAAAACTATTTTGAAATGACCCCAACCAAACATATTCTTAAAACATTAATGTATTTTTTCTCGATTTTATGTGTTAAAAAAACTTTTTTTCATCTTGGCTCTCTCTTATAATATTATTTCAAAAACAATTTTGTTTTGGCCTACTTAATAAATTTTTTTTAGCTCCACCACTGACCCGACCCAATTATGTTCTTTACATTCTTTGCCATTGGCTTTGAAGTAAGCTATGACCAAAAATCATACATGTTCAGATGTTCTACGTTTAGCCAATTTCAATATGCACCCAACTCTAGATTACGTGATTCCTATTTTATAAAGGCATCGTGCTTATCAACTTATCCATGAACTTATATAACCACTTTTAGATAAGTAGCTCCATTCTACTTGCAGCGCGTGGGGTTTAAATGAACCTTTTAAGTTGAACAATCATCCTTTGAATTTAACTCATATTTAATTCTAGAAATCGGCAAATAATTACAGGACCATTTAAGTATATTTTGGTCACATGAACAGTTTTTAGATTTAACTTAAGAATTGTGTTTGTGATCACGTGTGTTCGTTACAATCTCTAGATTTAAAGTATGGATTGTTTTGTAATCGCAATTAATGACAGGGACATTTTTAAAAAATTATATTTTTATTTGCGACACACATAAATCGGAGATGTTTATGTATTTTTTAAGACACAATAAGTTCTTATAACTAAATTAGGTTTAAATCTTACAACCTTCAACGAAGTAATCGTTCTTGTGACGTTCTTCTGCGATCTCACGCTCACGATATATATGGCTACGAGCACGAGTAGGATGTTGAGATTGATCCTTCTTCTTGTTCAACCGAAGGTGATCTTTCGTATCTTGGACCTTGATAAACTGGAAATCCTCTTCGTCATTAGCGTCGACCGAAGACGGAGAATTTCACCAAATTCATTTGGATCCGGTTGTGAGCAATTTGATTCTTGAATTATGAAAGTATGAGAGAAAGTATATAAATTGTGAATTTGAATTATGGAAATGTGAAAAATAGAGTTTTAGTTAGGTATTTATAGTGGTAAAAATTTTTTTTTTTTTTTTTTTGTAAAACTAGCCGTTAGGGGTTTATGTAATTTTTTTAAATCTAGCTACTAGCCGTTGAAACTATTTTTTAATAGCCACGCAGGCGTTACATCAATAACGTCGGGGGACTAACGGTGGATTAACGCGCCTCCAATGGTTTAACGCCAGCGGCGTTATTTCGCCTCTAACAGCGTTATGCGTTACCATTGTCATTACTTTAAATGGGCTGAGCTTTTTTTTTTTTTTTTTTTTTTTTTTTTTCAATTTTTAAGAACTATTTTGTAATAAGAAGTCAACACAGACCATTATTGCCATTTTTAAATTTTGAATGATAAACTAACTTTATATTTAGGATTAAAAAAAGCCTTTTGATTTATAATTTCTATTTTTATAAAGGCATCATGTTTACCAACTTATCCATTAGCTCATGAGCCAGATAAATTTTTTTAGATAATGATAACGTATCAATATTAATTGCTCAAACTCATTAGTTATGCATCATAGCCAACCTTATTATCAAACATTCAATAAAGTTTATTATCAACACTTATTAACCTATTTTAATTTTCAAAAATAAAACTAAAATAAATGACTTTTTATCAATCAAAACTTACATTTGTTACACATATTATAACCTGTCTACTTTTTATTCGAAGACTCTTTTATTAATGCAAGCTAGTCACCTCCTCACCTTGGTACCCCCTATATATACTTATTGGACAAAAACTTAAGTGATAGGAACAAACATTGATTTTCTAAGGAGTCATACTTTTTCAGCAGGTCGCTACGACGGCCTAGAAACCATCGGGGCAGGTTTACGTCGAGCCTAAGAAACTTGATCGAAGTTCTACGTTTGATTACTAATATATAAAGAGATTTTTTTCTTCGTAAACTTAAAAACTTTAAATACAAGTAAAGTTTAATTACTAATATACGTTTGACTAAAAATATAACAAAATCAACCAATAAATTTATAATTTTTCTTTATCATAAAACTCTTATCCTTTTTACTCTAACTTATACACTTTTTTCCCTCAATAACTACAAATTTACCGTTATATAATACTCGTCTAACGTTTAACTTATTATATGCACAATTATGCATACTTTAACTTTTAGCTATAAAAGTAGGGTTATGTTATACATACCCCCTTGGCCCGCAATAAAGGTACAAAAAAAATACAAAGCATGTTTTTTTCTAACAGTTTTTAGAGTATAACACGGTTTTTATCAGTTTTTGTTTCGTATTTTTTTGTCAGTTTAATACTTTTGACTGGTTAACTTTATATTTTCTATACCACACTTTCCGTTTAACAGTTTTATAATATAAACAAAAATTAAAAAATTAAAAAAAGGAAAAAAAATAAAGAGGTGTCATTTGTAGAAAAAATGGGTTTTTATAACTGCTCCCATGAAAATATCTATTATTGATAGTTAATCATATTGTTTTGAAAATCTTTTCTTTACTATGAAAGTAACTATCATTAACATGAGAAAGACATTAACTAATGAAATACTATTTTAAGAAATACAATATATTATATCAAAAGAAACAAAATAGTAAATTGAAAGTTAATGATATTGTTTTGAAAATCTTTTCTTTGCTATAAGTAACTATGATTAACATGAGAAAAACATTAACTAATGAAATACTATTTTTTAAAAATACAATATATTATATCAAAAGAAACAAAATAGTAAGAGCATCTTTATTTAAAAGAAAAAAAAAATCGGGTACAATGTGTCACGGCTTGAGCTATGGGTTTCAGCGCTAACCTTTGGCACCCCATACCATACTACAACTCCTGCCAAAGTATTTCGGCTGGTATTTAAGAGCCAACGCTAAAGTTTGTTTTTTGTTTTTTTTGGTACTATGGCACCACTTTACTCTATTACACCACTTTTTTTGCTAGGACGAGGGGTTGGGATCCTATCTCATTCTTGAGTCGAGTTGGTTGATTTTCAATCATTGGTTTAAAATTAATGGTCAAGATTAAAGAGATTCTTTAATCTTGACAATTGTTTTAATCCGATGGTTAATCAACCAACTCGACTCAAGTTAATGAAACAACTTGAGAGGATTCAAGTCCTTTAGTGTCATAGCCAAAAGTGATCTATAGAAAAAATCTTTGAGGTGACACCACTTTTTCCCGTGACACCACTTATGGCACAAAAATACCTAGCGCTCTAACATGAAGCATTGAAATTAGATAAAAGATAGCGAGGTAATATGGAAAAAATACAACGTGTTTCAACAACAAAGATCCTTTTGATTAAAGGGCAATTTCACATATCTCCCCTCCTATTAGTTGGAAATTTTATATATGCCCAAACATACTTAAAAATATTGTACATTATGTATTTAATACTTGCACTTTAGATATAAATGTAGGGATGGCAATGAGGCGGGGAATATCGGGGTCGGGTTCGGGGTCCGAGATTTATGCTATGTCCATCCCGCCCCATCCTAGGTTTGATAATTCGGTGATTCCCCATCCTCAACCCCATCTCCGGTCAACTCGGGGATTCCTCTGTCAAATCGGGTTTGGGGATCGAGTCTCCGTCGGGTACTAATTTTTTTGCCATCCCTATATATATGAAACTAGATTCATAGCGCGCCCGGAATTAATCAGGTTTGCCATTATTCCCTATATATATGAAATTAATCATGAAAGTAATGTGATATATGAATTTAATCACAGATTAAAATGGACGAGAGAAAGATAGTAAAGGAATCTGAACCACATAAAATTTAAAAAAAAAAAACACACGCTAATGTGTCGGTGAGGATTGGTCTATTTTGCAATTTCTCTCTTCTCTACGATTAGACAAATGACTCACGACACATCGTCGTGTGAATTTTTGTGTAATTTTATGTGGGTCTAGATTCTCAAGATAGTATTAAAAGAAATAAAATATTATTTAGCCGGTCAAAATAAAATAAAAATTCTTTTTGAAAAATAGTTTGCAAATATACATTTCATTAGATGAGTTATTTTGCATACCTTTATATTCTTCTACATCTGGGGACATATCTCCATCGTTCGTTTAATTTGATTTAATGGTGGAGATTTAATCTAATATTTAATTAGTTCAACTTTTTTTTTCTTGTCTTTTCTTGTATTTTTATTTATTCACATAAACTAAAACTTTTTTGAGCGACAAATAACCATCCAAAAAAATCTTGTTTTATATGTTTCGTCCGTTTCATACCTTTTCGGCCGTTTCCTACGTTTTCGTCCGTTTCTTACGTTTCGTCCGTCTTCAAGCGTTTTAATCCGTTTTCATGCACTTTCGTCCGTTTTCATATGTTTTCATACATTTCGATTCATTTCATACGTTTCCATATGTTTCAGGCGTTTTAAATGCATTTTCATACCTTTCATCCGCTTTCATACGTTTTCGGCCGTTTTATACGTTTTGGCCTTTTCATACGTTTTCGTCCGTTTCATGCAATTTTAAACACCTTTTCTCCATTTAATACGTCTTAATCCGTTTTCATACGTTTCAAATGTTTTATACGTTTTGTCCATTTTAACACATTCTCATCGTTTCGTCCGTTTTCACACGTTTGGCGTTTTCGAGACATTTACCTCGTTTTCCTTAATTTTCGTGACGTTTCCATTCGTTTTATCGTTGTTATATGTTATGTCCGTTTTCATACGATTTACGTTTTAAATCGATTTTCATACATTTGCATCCGCTTTCACACGTTTTGTTTGTTTCATAAGTTTTTGTAGCATTTTTAAATTTCTATATGCGTTTTCATATGTGTTTTCTAATAATTTTATTCTTTTCGGTACAAGATGGTTTTGTTTATGAAATATCACAATTGATATTATACATTAACTATGTTTATGAAATATCACAAGCGATCTTAGATATTTACCAATGTTGCAAAAATCGTGAATCGGTAGTCGGGCGGTCGACCACCTTCACAAATGATAATCGGTCAAGTCGGGATGTCGGTGATTAATCGGATTAGCATTTCCTGCGGTTTTGGTATTTCTTGAGACCAAACTAAAAATCTTAACCGATTCCAAGCACACTATGTTTCCAAACCTCGATAAAGGCTCCGATTCGATTATGATGCCCATTGTGCATTATAAGTGAAATATCGATCCCAAATTAAGTATAATGCCTAAATTATTATTATTTTAAAATGACCGATTTGCGATTCGCCAATTTTGGTGATTCGGCCGATTTTTGACGCTGAGTGTTGATTTTTATCCTAGGCCGATTTTTCGACCGATTTAAAAAAATCGAAAAGGTACTCGGCCGATTAACGATTAATCGACGATTAATCGGCCGAGTTGACCGATTTTTGCAACATTGATGTTTACTATTGTAAACAATGATGCGGTGTATATGTTTTGAGTTATTTGAATATATATAACCACACATGAATGATGTCTACTTTTTGGTTATTTTATTACTTTATCACCTGTGATATTACTCATATGTAGAATAATGGAATTAATGTTATATTATGTTGCTTTATCACATGAGATATTACTAATAAGTTATAATAACAAAATTAGTGTCACATTATATTGTTTTATCACATGAGTTATTACTCTTAAGTAACTAAGAGCGATAATTTTTAAATACTTTTCATCTTCCTTACAGTTTTATAGCACAAGAGATAAATAAGTGTCACTTACAAATATTAAAATGAATAAAAATATTAATGTCTAATATCACTTGTGATATTTGATAAACAAAAATCATCTTTTACCTACGGATATAAAATATTAGAAAACACATAGATGATAATATATATAAAAATATACAAAGCAATGAAGTATCTTAGATGATATTAAAGTTAAAAAACATACTTGTTTGTTTATAAAATATCACAAATGATATTATATATTAACTATTTATATTAAGTATCATAAGTGATATTAGACACGTCATATAGTATTGTTTACCTAATAAGTATTGTAAATTATCATAAATTAAAATATTACAAGCGATACAACTTTAATATGAAGCAATCACATAGCCAAAACACATCAATCTAATGCGGTTCAAAGCTAAATTAAACTAAATAGCTTAACTAGTAAACAAAATTACACTATCATGAACTTAAAATTAGGGGTGTTCAAAAATCCAGAAACCGACAAACCGAGCCGATCCGTAAAATCGAAACCATGAAAACCGATAACCGAAGAAACCGAAACCGAGAAAAACCGAAACCGGAGAAACCCGCTTATCATGGTTCGGTTTCGGATTTTACTTTTAGTTATCCGCGGTTACCCGAACCGAACCGCTTATAATATACCTGTAGGTTTTAACAAACCCTTCTTAAAATTGTACAAGTATTAACTATCTTATTGTATTACTTTTATCGTATAATGAATTTGTACTTACGTAATGTGATCATTTAATAACGTCCATGGATTACATATGAGTAAAGTGATCGTACCTATAAACGTTAAATAAATAGTATTAGTTATTTTGTTACATATGATAATGTGAATGTTTTTATTGTGTGAACAACATTATTATGACTTAAATCTCTTCAATGTTTATAATTTTACTACAATGACATATTATGTTCTAATTTATGTTATTGTTCATCCGATTCAATTCGATTAATTTTTTAAAATGGTTAACGTGACCGAACCGCGGGTAACCGCTCATTGGTACCCGCATGTCGGTTATCCGCTTAATGCAGTTCGGTTTGGATAGTAAGATGAACTACCCCCCACGATGGATAGTTAAAATCTCTAACGAACCGAGCCGAACCGCCCGTGAACACCCTACTTAAAATATCGGTGATAATTTGAGACCCGTTGGTTAAATTTGGGTTTAGTTGGTCAAATTGTTTTTTAGACTTTGTACGTTTTATATGTGTTTATCCGTTTTTATATTTTTTTTTTTATGTTTTCGTACGTTTTTGTATGTTTTCATATGTTTTTCTACGTCTTCATACGTTTTTCTATATTCTCATACGTTTTTATACAAAAACGTATAAAAATGGTCAAAATATATGAAAACTTGTGAAAACGGATGAACATGTATGAAAACGGACGAAACGTATAAAGCGTATAAAACAGATGGCGATAAAAGCGTGTGAAAGCGGATGAAAACATATGGGAGCGTATTGAAAATGTCTAAAGCGATCGAAAACATACGAAACGAACGAAGCGTATAAAATGTCTAAAAATGGTCGAAAGCGTATGAAGTGGACGAAAACGTATAAGCGGACGAAATTGTATGAAAATGGATAAAGCGTATAAAAACAAGCGAAAGGCGAAGACATATGAAAAGGGACGAAACGCATGAAAGCGGACGAAAACGCATAAATCGTATCGAAAATGGACGAAAACGTATGAAAATGAATGGAAACGTATGAAAACAAATGAAAGCGTATGATAATAGACAAAGCGGATACAACTTTGGAACACGGGCAAAAGCGTATGAAAACTTAAAAGCGGATGTAAGCGTATCAAAGCGAAAGAAAGCGTGTGAAAGCGAGCGAAGCGCGCATGAAAGCGTAGGAAGCGACAAGGCGTATGGAAGCGAGCGGCGTGTGAAAATGGACGAAACGTAAAAGCGGACGAAAACATATGAAAACAAGCGAAAATGTATGAAAGCGAACAAAAAGCGTATGAAAGCGGATGAAAGCGTTAAAAGCGGACGAAAACTTAAGAAAGCGAACAAAAGCGTGTGAAAGCGGATGAAAACAATAACATATTTTTATTGTGAGATAGTTATTTTTGTTCTAAAAAGTTTCTAGAATACATGAATACGTAAAAGAAAAAAAAAAAAAAAAAAAGAAAAGAAAAAAGGACAAGAATGGATGATGGAGATTAGATGAAGAAATGAGTCTAGTGCTCGTGAAAAGCTCGAGAATCGGATCGGTAAAAGCTCGAACAAGCGGGTTTATGCGAGCTAGAGCACGAGCTCGAGCCTAAGTTGCTGACTGGTTTATTAGTCTAGCTCGAGCCCGAGCACAGTATTACATACAAAGCTCGTTTGGGCTCGTGAGCCTAAACGACATTAAGACATTATAAGTATTACACATATATAATCGAGCTCGAGCTCGAGCCAAGCTTTAACTTTTCTTTGCCAAATTTTATAAACGAGCCGAGCTCGACCGGAGCCCGAGCCTATATAACATACCACAAGCCGA
Source organism: Chrysanthemum lavandulifolium (assembly GCA_022545495.1). Classification (NCBI taxonomy): domain Eukaryota; kingdom Viridiplantae; phylum Streptophyta; class Magnoliopsida; order Asterales; family Asteraceae; genus Chrysanthemum; species Chrysanthemum lavandulifolium. Next base: position 218,187,855 of record CM040238.1, read on the forward strand.
GCTCGAGTTTAAAATTTAAGGCTCGAAATGAGCTGTGCTCGAGCTCGAGCTTTTTAAAACTTAAACGAGCCAACCTCAAGCTCTGACAAGCTCAGGCTCGACTTGACTCGTTTTCACCCCTGATAAAAATGTGTCCCTCAATATCTAGTAAAATAATGGCATGAAATTAAACTTTATATACTTTAGTTAGGTAGTTTGTTTCAAAAACTGATTAAGGGCCCGTTTGATATGAGTGTATGGGAATGGTGGTATGGGTGTGAAAATGATAAAATGTGTTTGCTTGATAATATGAGTATGAGAAACCCTTCAAACAAGGGTATTTAGATAGGTGGCTATTTTTGTGGTTTGAGAATATCCATGTTTTTCTATCACAAAATAAAAGAAAAAAAAGTTATGGCTCACCACTATCTCTCAATTATATTTTTAATTATTTTTTATTTGAAGTCATTTCATTCCAAATCTATCCCCAAACCATATCCATCTCGATTCATTTAAACAAACCAAGCGGGGCCTTAATTAAACTCGCTGTAAAATAAAGCCATGGCTTACACACGTGTTTCGAATATGATTGTCCGATTATCTAATGTAGAACTTTCTAGTAATTTCAAAGCCGGAAAAACTACTAGAAACCCTCATGTTTCCCACTCCGTTGTTTCTAGAAACCACTTATTAACGCCTATATAAACTCAACTTTATCAATCATCGTATAATCACGAAAACATCTGTTCAATTTCTACTTTCATCCTTTAATTGCTTAAAAAACGATACTAATGGATATCGGTACCATATTGGGTTTAGAGTCGCCTTTATTCATTCACAACCTCCATAACATCCTCGACGACACAACAAACAACAAGTCAACCAAATCCAAACCAACACACGCATACGTTCGCGGAAAGAGCAATAAGCGGCAACACGGTGACGTGAAGGAATATCAAACGTGCGTCTTCATAGTCGACATGCCGGTGTGAAATCGGTGATATCAAGGTTCAAGTTGAAGATGACAATGTTTTGGTAATAAGTGGAGAGAGAAGCGTGAAGAGGAAGAAAAGGATGGTGTGAAGTATGTTCGAATGGAGAGAAGGATTGGTAAGTTTATGAGGAAGTTTCGTTACCGAAAATGCGAATATTGAGAAGATTTAATTTGTTTGTCAAGGCGGAGTGTTGGTATTCTTGAGAAGCTGCCTCCACCGAGCCTAAAGCCTAAATTGATCCAAGTTCAAGTTGCTTGAATGTATCGGGACTTAAAATGGAGCGATGTTTAGGGTGGTAGGTGTTTTATGAATAATTAATGTGATGTTATGAAAGTATGAGTAATGTGGTTTGTTGACTTGCTCTGTTTACTATGTTTTGTAATGGTTGTTGCTATGATCAAATCTACTTTTGGTGATTTTTGGTTTGATTGTTGGTGTATTTAAGTGATTTTTGTCTCAAGTACATTGTGTTGTCGTGATCAAACATTAAAAAATACTTATTAATCAAACATTCTAATATTCTGTGAAATCTTAATTTGGGTTCCGTCAACTTCACTTGGTCTCGTGCAGAAAAAACTCAGCAAGTCCCAACTCTCCATTAAATCACCCGGCCCAATTGTGTTCTTTTCATCCTATGTCATTGGTTTTGGACTAAGCTATGACCAAAAATCATACATGTTCTATGTTTAGCCAATTTCAATATGCACCCAAGACCCAACTCTAAAGGGCGGATCAGGTTTGATGTTGATATTGTTTTGATATTAATAGCATCTTTGGTTCCGCTTTAAAATTAAATGAAAGGATATGTTACAAGAACCTTTTATGATGTGACAATAGGTGGTTTTGGTCAAAATGTATAAAACCGTAATGTCATCGTATAATTCTTTGATGCCCTTTAAATGAATGGTTGTTCGAAATCAAAATTGATAGTTATATTCATAGGTTTTGCAGGATTTTTTATTATGTGGGTCATTGTTTTTCACTCTCTTTATATACGTGAGACATTCATATTATATAGTACCACTTTTTTGTTTTTTTATTACCAAAAACTATTATTTTAATTAAAATTTATTATAAAATATATTTATGTAAATATAATTTCTTTTTCTAAACTTACACCAAATCTAAATCTTATACCAAATTCAAATCTTAATACAAACCCACTTATAAACAAAAGCGGTTTTAAATTTCATGATTCCTATTTTATTAAGGAATTGTGCTTATCAACTTATAGCTTAGACTAAAGTAGTGGTGGGTGAGTCACTCACCGCTACCTCAAAGACAACCTCAACTTTCTTTCTCCTCTCATTTTCACTCACTCACTCGTCATACATCCGTTTTGGTCACATTCCCTCACCTTTCACTAAAATACTCTCTTTATACAAATATACATCATTAAATACCCCACAAACACTTACACTGTTTCCAAGTTTTTGAGATGAGCGGAGAGAGAAGAGTTAAAATGGATGAAATGAAGAGGAGATGAATGAAATTTAATTTTTATGTTATGTTCTCGAGTTAAGAGAAAAAAGAGATAACCGATTTTACAATTATACCCTTTATTATATTCAAAATTATGTTTTATTTTAGGTTATTTAAGTAATTGCATTTATTAAAATCTTTCAAATATAAGTTCTCTCCAAATCATCTTACTTTTGGGAAGAAAGCTTTTGAGAGAAGTTTAACCAAATTTCCACTTCTTTTCTTTTCTCTTCTCTCATAAAAAACCATAGAAACACGAATTTATTTTGTTTTCTTTCAACTTCTTTTCGCTTTTTAAAAAAAAAAAAAAACTCAGGAACGCGAAGAGTACTAATAAAAAACAATTGCTTAATAGTTTGGGTCCCACTTTGGTGAGCAAATCACTATTCAATCTCATTTTGGCCGTGACTTGTGTTTGATATTTTGGATGGGGCGTGAGTGACTCACTCGCAAAGTGATGAGTTGAGCACCACTCCGTTTAGCCTTAGCTTATGAGCTAGATAACCACTTTTAGATAAATAGCTCCATTTTACTTGTAGTAATAAGATTTTGTGTTAAATAAGTTGTTTCGATATTCAAAAATAGCTTATTATGTTTTGCGATTGACTATGTATTCAACGAGGGTTTTTTACACATCCTCGTTGTGGGCGTGAGGTTTTAAGCATACTTTTTTTAGTTACACAATCATGTATAAATTTAACTCAGAGATTATTCTTGAAATCGGTAACTAATTACGTTGACTATATAAGTATATATATGTATTTTTTTGGTCACACAGACAGTCTCTAGATTAAACCTAGGGATTGTGTCTATATCTGCAAGTTTTCGTTAAAATCTTTAGATTTAACGTACGGATAGTTTCGGTAATCTCAGTTAACGGGAGGGACGTTTTTTTGTAAAAATTTAAGGACTTTTTTGCAACACACATAAACCACGAGATGCTTATTCATTTTTTAATACACAAAAGGTCCCGAAAATCAATGGGGGTTGAGACGGTTGTTTACAATTTTTCAAGAAATATGTTTGTGAAGTAAACCCTACAAACCATTATTACCATTTTAGTTTGATGTTTACTATTTGATGAATGAAATGTTTATATTTTAAAAGTAAAATTAGCCCTTGGGGCTTTATGATTTCTATTTTTGTAAAGCGTCGTGCTAGCTTATGAGCTAGATAAACATTTTCGAGATAATGACAATGTATCGAGATTAATGACCAATCTCACTATTTATCGTTAAAGTCAAACTCATTACCAAACATTTAGTAAAGCTCATTGACAACACTTTATAAACTCATTTTAATTCTAGAAAACAAAATTAAGATAAATACGGATTTTTATCAATCAAAACTTATATTTCAGGATGTTCGCTATATTTTTGGATTTATGTATTGAAGCACAATGTTAATGTGTCAATTAAAATACATGCTTTTACATTTTTAATGATAACATGTGTTGTATACAGGGGTATCATAAATTCCGACTCGACCCGACCCGAACCCGAATAAGGATAATCGGGTCGGGTTACTCGGGTCCAAATTCTAACTCGGGTCAACCCGATTAACCCGAGTACAAACTAGGGTCGGGTATCGGGTTTAAAATACTTTGCTATTCGGGTTCGGGTCAACCCGACTAACCCGAGTTTTTTTTTTTTTCTTTTTTTTTTTAATATTATATTATTATTATTATTATTATTATTTTTTAACTTTGCCACTAAAGTTGATAAAACTGTAAAAACATAGTACATATATTTACGAAACTTAATGTTGCACATGCAAATGATGGAGCAATGTAGCAAATGCATATACTGATTTGCTTGGGCATTCAATATTTATGATATAGTGATTTGCTTTCTTTTCTTTATTTCCATTCAGTGTACAAGTTAAGCCTATGAGTTTATGACTAAATGCAAATGACGTAGCAAACTTGTGTTGTATGCAAAAAACAAATATTACTACAATTATTAGGAGATAAAGATAGCATGTAAAGCGTAAAAACGATTCCAAATATTACTACCAAATTCTATGAATATGTGATTTGGTAAATGGCCCGGACCCGAACCCGACTTAACCCGACCCGATTTGACCCGAACCCGATTAACCGACCTCAAATAGGGTCGGGTTCGGGTATATTATTTTTAGTCTCGACCCGACCCGCATGACCCGAACCCGACCAACCCGACCCGATTAACACCCCTAGTTGTATAAACGGAGGTGGAAAACGGTCGGTTCGAGCGATGGTTCCAAACTGGTTCACACCCGAATAGCCACAGGCTTAAAAGTGGGAAAACTTAAAAGCTTACACCTATCCTATAAGGCGATTTCCGATCTGATCCGGCGGGTCCAAACGCCTTAAAAAAAAATAATTCAACCTTTTTTCATCACTGTTTTATCTCATCACAATCATCCTTCAACCTTTTGGATCTCTTTTATTCTTAGATCAACATTTTTTTTTAAAAAAAAAAAACTCAACCCTGTTTCAATTGAATGGAATATCAAAGTTGGGACACTATAGTTGGGACGTCATAGGTGGACACCAGAGGCGGTACAACAAAGGTTGGGACGTCAGAGGTGGGACACCAGAGGCGGTACAACAGAAGTGGTACAACAAAGGTAGAACGTTTGATTTAAGGGTTCTTGCTTTGTTTTAAATTCATTGGGGCTGTGTTATTTTATAACTGGTTCGATTTAGCCTCCTCCAATGGGAAGTTTTCGTACAAAGGAAGATGATGTTGCTAAGATTTCGACATCGTTATTTGTTACTAATTTTCCGGAGTCCTTTTCTGCCAAAGACCTGTTCCATGCTTGTAAGCAATATGGCCATGTGGTTGATTCTTTCATTCCAACAAAACGGGCTAAGGATGGTAAGCGTTTTGGTTTTGTTCGTTTTATAAACGTTTTTAGCATTGAGCGATTGGTTAACAACTTATGTACCATCTGGGTGGGACAAATGAAACTTAATGCTAATGTCGCGCGGTTTAATAGAGAGAATGTGAAGAAGACCAGTAATGTTGAATATGCGACAAAGACGTTCCATAGTAAGATTAATGCTTTCCTAAATCTGATGGGAATAAGGTTTCCGGTAATTCGTTCGTGAATGTGGTTAAGGGTAGAGGCACTTATGGGGATTCGGATTCTACTCCCTCGATTGTGCTTGATGATGAATGTTTGAATACGAAGGATCTCTCGTGTTCATTGATGGGTAGAGTTAAAGAATTTGCGTCCTTACTAATCTTAAGAAGGTGTTAAGTATTGAAGGATTTGATGTCTTAAAGATTAGTTACTTAGGTGAATTTTGGTCCTGCTTGAATTCGATAGTACTAAGGTCAAAGAATTATTTAAGGAAAACGGTGGAGTGAATTCATGGTTCTCGGACCTTATTCAAGCGTCCGAGGATTTTGTTCCGGAAGGGAGAATTTGCGTGGGTGGATGTTGAAGGAATCCCTTTTAAACTTTGGTCCGATAAAAACTTTTAATCGAATTGCCTTGAAATGGGGAAAAATTTTAGAGATTGAAGATGATAAATACTATCATTCCAAAAGAATTTGTATCCTCACTAAGATTCATCAGAATATACTGGAAAAGTTCAAAGTTGTTTTTCATGGTAAAATTTATTGGTTGCGAGCAATAGAAGTACCTGGGTGGAATCCGGAGTTTTCTGATGGCGAGGAAGAAGATGATGAGTCGGATGATAATAACCATGATGAGATTCATAGCGACCAGGAAGAAGCAGATGATGTGGAGGAGGTACCTGACACTGTTTTCGAGGAACCTGAAAGACAGAAAGATAACAATTCGGAAGACCCATTTGGTATTTACCCTTTATTGAATAAAGACAAGTTTAATGAAGAAGAAAAGACTGAGGAAATGGATTCTAGCTTGGAATACCCCCCGGGATTCACTCCAGAAGAAAACGTACAGGAGCAGAATTTCGAAAGGCTCGGGCAAAGGTGATAAAAGGAGAGGTAGAGGGAGATGATAACTCATTCATGCACATGGATGGGGATAAAGAAAATTCAGGTTCGGTTAATATGAAGGCAAACTCAATGGGTTCCTGCCGCTTCATGAAACCAACTACCCCACGTTCGGGAGGTTCTATCTTAAGTCTTTATGGAGGAGGTTGTGAAGGTAGGTCAAACTATGGGTTACAATATGGAAGGGTGTGTTAATGATATTACAGAGATGATTAAATCCCAAGGAGAGTGCGGGGTTTTTAAATGAATTTTCTGTCTTTAAATGTTCAAGGCCTTGCCCAAAAGCTAAAAAAGATTGGGTCAAGGAGTTGTGTTCTAAAATAAAGTTAATTTTGTGGGTCTTCAAGAAACTAAGATGGAGTCTATTGACATTCAGGCTGTCCGATCGAGAAGGTTAATAACACTCATATATCGAACCGCTCAAAAGGCTAAAGTTAAATGGATTGTCGAGGAGATGAGAACTCGAAATTCTTTCACGGTATGGTAAACAAGAAGCGTAACCAAATGAGTATTAGAGGTGTTTTAGTAAATGGTTCATGGATCGAGGATCCAGTGAAGGTAAAACATGAATTCTTTGACCACTTTCGTAATAGATTTAATAAGCCATCTTCGAATCGTGCTTTGATTGATATAAGCTTTCCGAAAGTTTTATCGAATGACCAGTGTGAAGATTTGGAACGTATGGTTACCAAAGAAGAAGTAAAAAAGGCCGTTTGGGATTGCGGATGTGATAAATCTCCTGGTCTAGACGGTTTCGTTTAGCTTTTTTCGTCACTACTGGGCAATGATCGAAAAAGACTTATATGAGGCTGTTGATTGTTTCTTTAAGAATGGAGATATGCCGAACGGGTGCAATTCTAACTTTATTGCGTTGATTCCCAAAATTATTGACGCAAATAAGGTTAAAGACTTTCGTCCTATTAGCTTGATTGGGAGCCTATATAAGGTTATCGCTAAAATTTTGACTAATCGACTTGTTCTTGTGATTGGAGATCTTGTTCATGAGGTCCAGTCGGCTTTTGTGTCGGATCGCCAAATATTAGATGGGCGCTTATTCTTAACGAGGTGATTCAATGGTGTCGTAAAAGAAAAACAGTCTCTCATTTTAAAGTGGATTTTGAAAAGCCTACGACTTGGTTCGGTGGGATTTCCTTGATGACATCTTAAATAAATTTGGTTTCGTAGTAAATGGAGAATGTGGATCCAAAGCTATCTTCGCTCTTCTAGAGGTCCATCCTTGTTAATGGGAGTACTACGGAGGAATTTCAGTTCTATAAAGGGCTTAAACAAGGAGATCCGTTATCTCCTTTTTTATTTATTCTCATTATGGAGAGCTTACATATATCCTTTCAACGCGTGGTGGACGGGGGTTTATATACGGGTATCAATCTAAATTCCAAGGTAAGTTTGTCTCATTTGTTTTATGCGGATGATGCAATTTTTATTGGTAAATGGAGTGATCTCAATATTGATACTCTTGTGAAAGTTTTGGATTGCTTCTTTCGGGCTTCTGGTTTAAGAATTAATATGTGCAAGAGCAAGATTTTGGGTATTAATGTGGAGGATGGGAAGATTCAAAATGCGGCTTTTAAACTTGGATGCCTTGTTCTCAAGACTCCATTTACATATCTTGGTACGAAGGTTGGTGCAAACATGTCTAGGAAGGTAGCTTGGAAAGAGGTGATAGATAAGGTTATGTCACGCTTGTCTAAATGGAAGATAAAAGTCCTTTCCATTGGAGGTAGGTTCACTCTTTTAAAATCCGTTATTGGATCGATGCCGATTTTTCATATGTCGATATTTAAAGCCCTTCAGATGTTCTCAAATCTCTTGAATCCATTCGTAGTCGATTTTTAATGGTCAAGATAATAAGTGTTGTAAAGCGTCATGGGTGAAGTGGGATAATGTGTTAACGTCTAAGGATAAAGGGGGTTTAGGGGTTTCAAGCTTATATGCGTTAAATAGAGGCCTCATGTTTAAATGGATTTGGCGCTTTTACTCCCAAAAATCTTCATTATGGTCTAGAGTTATCAAAGCTATCCATGGTGATGATGGTAAGCTCGCTGGGGATGTGACAGTTGGGGGACAAACTTGTTGGACGACGATTGTTAATGAGTAAACGTTTGAAAGAAAAGGGTATTAATGTGGAGGACTTGATTCGAGTCAAGTCGGGAATGGAGATTCTTTGTTGTTTTGGGAAGATAAATGGTATATAGGTGGAAGAATTAAAGACCTTTTCCCGCGGTTATATGCCCTTGAGACGCTTAAAAAAGCGACAGTCCGAATGAAAAAGTCGGGTCCAAACCTTGACGACTCTTTCAGAAGGAAAGTAAGAAGTGGAGCTGAAGAATCACAACTTAATTCTTTACTGGATATTTTGCAGGATACTAATTTGCTGCCTAGGGAAGACAGATATCAATGGTCGCTTGAGAGTGACGGGAATTCTCGGTCTCTTCTAATAGCCACATGCTTAAACAAGTACGGATAATGCGGACTCATGTCATATGAATCATTTTAAAAAGATTCAAACGATTTAAAAAAATTCACCGAACCTAACATCTCATTTATATTTTAAATAACTAAATATATTATATTACCAAATTTTTTGAAACAATTGCAAGGTTTTTAATTGAATGAAAACATGTATCCGTTGATGCCCAATTAAATTTTAAAAGTGTCATACATGCCTATTTTAAAAAAAATGCGCTCAAATTTTTACAAAATACAAATTAATTCATAAAGCCTATTTTTGTAAATTTAGATGCAAATTACCGCTTTTATTTATGCATCGTTCAATTATGTTTCTAAGCTGTATTGTTCTCTGGCAGAAAAATACAAGTAGCTTTTAATTTGATTTTTTTTACTCGTAACATATAACAATGTTCGAAACTTATGGATTCCTAAGCCCTAACCGATATATCTTTCGGATAAAAGTCAAAAGTTGTATCATATCTTCCAGACGTTAACCGAAACTACTAGAACCTCCTCATTCCCCTTCTCCATTTCTTTCCAGAAACATCTTCTCGTTCCCTATAAATATACCCACCATCAAGACACCAAATCCAATCACATTGCAATTGAAAAACATCTCGGTTAGCAAATTCACAACAATCTTCAATCACTTTCTAAAAAATGGACATCTTTATGGGCTTAGATTCACCTTTGTTCCTTCACAACCTTCATCACATCCTCGACGAAACCAACAACAACAAGTCAACCAAATCCGAACCAACACAAACTTACGTTCGCGATGCAAGAGCAATGGCGGCAACACCAGCAGACGTGAAGGAATATCCAAACGCGTACGTCTTCATTGTCGACATGCCTGGGTTGAAATCAGGTGATATCAAGGTTCAAGTTGAAGATGATAATGTTTTGGTCATAAGTGGAGAGAGGAAACGCGAAGAGGAAGAAAAGGAAGGTGTGAAGTATGTTCGAATGGAGAGAAGGATTGGTAAGTTTATGAGGAAGTTTTCTTTGCCTGAAAATGCGAATATTGAAAAGATTTCGGCTGTTTGTCAAGACGGAGTGTTGACTGTTACTGTTGAGAAGCTGCCTCCACCCGAGCCTAAGAAGCCCAAATTGATCCAAGTTCAGGTTGCCTGAGGAAATTAGGATCGGGTTAGAATGTGTTTGTGGTGGTTAATGTTTTATGAATAATTAGTGTGATGTTCTGAGGGTACGAGTAATGTAGTTTGTCGACTTTCTCTGTTTACTCTGTTTTGTAATGGTTGTTGCTATGAACGTATTTACTTTTGGTGATTTTTGGTTTAATTGTTGACCTATTTTGGTGATATTTTGTTTTAAGTAGAATCTGTGGTCGTGATCCAAACATTCAAAACTATTTATCGAACATTCTAATAGTATTTTCCGAAATCTTAAATTCGTTCCCAGCAACTTCAGTTACAAGGTCTCGTGCAGTAAACCTCAACAAGTCCTAACTCTCTGTTAAATCACCCGAGCCAGGGGCGGAGCTATACGGGGACCGGGAAGGGTCCCGAGCCTCCTAAGCTTAAGCTTGTTAATGTATTTTTTCACGATTTTATGTGTTAATTTTTTTTTTCTCATCTCGGCCTTTTCATATAATGTTATTTCAGAAACATATTTGTTTCGGCCTACTCGTGAATTTTTTTCTAGCTCCGCAACGGACCCGACCCAATTGTTCTTTTCATTCTTTGCCATTGGTTTTGGAGTAAGCTATGACCAAAAATCATACATGTTCAGATGTTCTACCTTTAGCCAATTTCAATATGCACCCAGCTCTAAATTTCGTGATTCCTATTTTGATAGAGGCATTGTGCTTATCAACTTATCCGTGAACTTATGAGCTAGATAACCACTTTTAGATAAATGGCTCCATTTTACTTCTAGTGATGAGACTTTGTGTCAAATAACTTGTTTAGATATTGAAAATGGCTTATGTTTTGCAGTTTTGACAATGTATTTTATCAAGGACTTTTTACTCGCGCACCATTGCGGCGCGTGAGGTTTTAAGTGAATCTTTTAAGTTAAACAAATATCCTTTAAATCTAACTCAGAGTTAATTCTTGTAATCGTTAAGTAATTATAGGGATTATTTATGTATTTTTTTTATCATACAAACAGTCTTTGATTTTACTTAAGGATTGTGTCTGTCACCAAAGGTGTTCGTTACAATCCCTAGATTTAAAGTTTTGATTATTTTGTATTGCAACTAACGAGAGGGCATTTAAAATAAGTAAAACTTGCAAAAAAAAATTTTTAAAATAAGTAAAAATAAAAATAAAAACAAATAAATAAATAAATAAATTGCGGCACACATAAATCGAGGATGTTTATCTATTTTATTTTATTGCACAATAAGTCCTTATAACTAAATGGGGTACGGATTTATTTTTATTTTTTTATTTTTTATTTTTTTCAATTCTTCAAGAACTATTTTTGTAATAAGAAGGCAACATAAACCATTATTGCCAAGAGGAATTTTCATTTGCATACTCTTATTTTGGTGCTTTTCAAAAGACAAATCCTCACCTTCTATTTGGATTGATCTAAAGATTGAGATTAATCTAAGATTTAATATTTTTAACCTTAATCTTCCAACTATATAAAGCTTTTATTTATTTTTCTTTTTACCATTCGTCATTTTTTACACACACTTTGTATGTGTTTTCCTCTGCTCTCATTTTTTCCCTCCAAAAATTAGTTATCCCGATCCACAATTACCATTCCGATCATCATCACCGTTCTGATCATCATCACCATCACCATTCCAATCACCATCACCGTTCCGATCATTATCTCATCATCACCTCCGGTAAGTAGCAGATTTTGATTTGAATGAACCGTTTGTTTCATAAGCTTATTTGATTTATATTGTTGTGGTTGATAATGATGTTGAATCACTTGTTAATTATGTGGATCAAGTTGTGTAACAATCCTTCTTATCAAGTTGCACACCAAGTGTTTGATAAAATGTGTGAGTGAAAAATATTTGATAATCTTGTTATATGTTCCTGTAATTTTACTTATTATTTAAGTTGTTAGTTGAATTTATGTTTTTAACAGCACTGAAATGCTATTTTTATATCTGATTGCTATTTTTGAATCTGCTCTCTATCGTACGTGTGGTATCACCAGTGATATCCGAAGTTAATGGTATTATAATTTTGTTGTTTTATGTGCTTCTCAAGATACAACCATTGGATGCAGTAGAAGCTCTAATGTCTTGGCAGATGATTATAATGGTGGGCATGGAAGTTTAAATTATGGAAATAAATTAGCTAACCGGAGTTCAGGGTGTTCACCTCTGCTTGGCTTGAAACCGGAGATGCGGTCAGAACGTTTTTCTTATGAAACTTAGTGCTTGTTATAGGTTCTATTAATGTATGCGATGTATGAATGCTTTAACTTTGTCGAGATCACAAGAATATGTATTTCGAGATGCGTGGTGAAGCTCGTGATCGCAATTTATACTTTTAACACCGAACTAAATTTTCTCTCGTAATGATCTTGCAAAACCGTTGGAAAAGTTTTAGAACCATTCAAGACCCTTTCACCTTATTGGACAAGGTAAAACACTTTATGATATATTTATTTCCTAGTAAAATGCTTTTGGTTGTTATCCTTGTGGAGGTCGTTGCCTAGGTGTTATCTACCTTTACATCTTCGGTCTCGTCTTGAATGGTACAACATAATTGTTATAGTATGCACATATCTTTGTGAGTTCAGTTCCCAATAGGATATTTAATGTACAATTGAAATTGAGAGGGAATCAACTGGGTATAAAAGAGTTACAAATAAACAAAATTCTTGTTTTTGAACTGTAGCTTTGTAGTATCACTTGTGATATTTTGTTTTTTATACGTTTTGATATTTATAGGTTAAACTTTATTATATGTTATGTCAATTATCACTAGTGATATTTCATTGTTATTGTTTTATAATTATTCTTAAATCTTATTTTTTTCAAGTTGTGATAATACCCTATTTACCGTATGTTTACCTTTGTTTTGACTTCTTATAGTGTGAAAACACATAAGTCGTTTAATCATCATGAGTTTATGGACACTCCGGGGATAAGTTTTTTGGGTTCTGAAGTTTCGGCTAGTGCGTTACGGTATTCTCTAGTCATTGCCCGGGCGGTGTTCTGAGGCGGCTCGTTGAAGGTGAATCTGCTGCAATAAGTCCGATTTTACATTTTTTTAAATTTATTTTGTTTGATGTAACACTTGTAATTCATAGCTTTTCAATATTGCTAAAAAACTTATGCTCAATAGTTTGGAATGATTTTATGAGGATTTTTGTGATTCATACAGTTCTTTGTATCCGTATCACTTGTGATACTGTTAAAATGAGGCAACACTTGGTTTTGATTTTGATATTTATACCACTTATGATATTCTGTTAAATTTGATGTAACACTTTCTTTGATTTTTAGACATGTCAAGTTTTTTATTTTTGTAGTTTTATTTCTTGTTTTTATACATATTTGGTATATGTAATATGCAGTGTTATATCTCTTAGGAGCTAACGTATTCAAACGAATTTTCTTTGGGCACCCTTCCCTATGGCAAACTAAATACTTCTCTTTTACAAATCCATCCCTTAATCTTTTCTGAGTAGACTTTCTAATACCAAATCCTTCCTCTGAAGCATATCTCATGTACATACTAATGCAATCCTCAACAGAATCATAAACACTAAACAAAAGCTGGTAGCACACTAGCAAAGAACTCTAGGAACCCAAAACCGATCCACCGGAGTATCAATAAAATCATGATGAATAAAAGAAGGAGGAGTTTTCAAATCACTAGAAGTCAGTAAAGAAGGTGATAAAACACAAAGTCAAAAAGCATAACACAATAACTTCAAAATTGTCTTAAAATATCACTTGGTGATACTATACATTACTTGAAATATCATCGGTGATACTATGAATAAAAATATCACCGGTGACAATATAACAGATGATTCAACAAAAAGACTAAACTGAAACAACAATACATCCAATCAAAAACTAACAGCTTATTTAAAAGCAATATAACATCTACATTAATATACTTAAGCACTATCATAACAAAAAAACACAAAAACCTATAACTCAGAATTCAGTAACATAAATTGACAACAATTATAACTCATTTTCAGTCAATATATGCAACAACTGCAAACACGACTATTCTTCTTACATATGCAACAATTGCTTTACGAAATCTCTTCCAAAACACTAGATTTACGACTACTTTGACTACACAGCAAAACGCTTCCCGATTGGTGACTTTATGAACTGGAGGTTGTTTCTTACTTCTTTTCTTTTTCATTTCATTTAGACTTGTATTCCAATCTGCACAAAACAAATCCCAAGTAAGTTTTTATGAATATTTATTCATGATAAATATAAACTCGAATGTTTATCGTCATACAATTTTATAACATTCTCACGCAAGTATGTCATATCAATTTGTATCACGGTGATATAACACGAAGCTAAATGTCAAAACAAGTATGCCGCATACATACGTGGTTTCTCACGATTGATATTTTTCTAAAGGAGACATGCTTATATGTTACAATTTACCTTTTCCTTATCAATCTCTCGGAGATAGGCTCAAAAATTTGCTTGTCGACAAAAGCGCATTTACAAAAATTTTTAGAAACAAACATAATGTCTGCAATTTTATGTTTAAAGATTTATTAGCGCAAAAACCGACCGCTTAAAGCTTGTATTGTCTCCGGATGCTTGTAAATATCATCTTCTACATTTTTTTCAAAATCAAAATTTTAATGTCTTATGTTATATAAAACAAAAAGACACTATAAATTATAATCAAGATTTATTTGAAATATAGTTATTTCAAGTATAACGGCATATCATCACAGTTGTTATACTAACAAAAATAAAATAAAAATCACTATATTTGTTTTATCACTGGTGATATACCATTAAATATTTAAGTTATCCGCGACTGCTCTTCATCATCACCACTACCATCAGTACCACTACCACTACCACTACCAAAAGTCAAAACTAAACCACCACCACTACCACGAAGAACACTAAAAATGTATCAGTTATCGCGCTACATGATCACTAATCGTGTGATAACTATCAATAATCGCTACATCTGTTTTTATCACTAGTGATATACCATAAAATATTTCTCTGTCACACTCAAAAACGCATCATAAGTTATATAAAAAATTATACTTGTAACAAGTTACCACTACCACCACCACTACCACTACCAACACCACCACCACCACCACCACCACCACCACTACCACTACCACTACCACTACCAAAAATCAAAACTAAACCACTACCACTACCACTGTTTTTTTTCCACCATATTCAAATCAGTACCACATCTACCACAACTTTTTTTATCACTAGTGATATTTTTCCAAAATCTTTAATAAATCAGGAAAAACATCTAAAAACATCTTAAATTAGCAAAAACTGAAAAATCTTAATAAATATCTTCTTCTTTTACAGTATGACAGCAAAATCTCAAATAAATACATAATTATCAATTTCATGACAGTAATACAACAAAAAAATACAGAAAAATGTTCATAAATAGCAATAACATTCATAAATAAGTATAAAATCTGTAGAGATACATAAATAACATCTAAATAATTAGTTTGAAGCTTCATACCATCATTTTCGGAGTCGGTAGGTTTATTTTGATCAATTTTTTTGTGCTTCTGCTTTTTCAGTTGAAGATTGCTTCATTTTTTTTTTTTTTTTTTTGATTTTTTGGTTAATTGTTGGTTGATTTTGATAGTTAGGGTTTATTTTTAGTGAGAGAATTAAGAGAGAAAGGAGGTTTTGTTTTTATGGTGAAATGAGTGCTCGTGTTGTGTTTTGTGGTGGGAAAGTTTAGCTTTTGACAAGAATGGTCCTCCGTGTTTTAATCCTTAAAAATGTTTGATTGATCCAACGGCTAGGAATTATCCCTAGGTAAGTAGCGATTTTGAGTTTGTGAAATAAAGCGCTCTTATTGCCAATTTCTTTCTCGTTTTTATGTTTACTATTTGTTGAATGATAAACTAACTTTATATTTATGATCAAAATAAGCCTTTTGCTTCATAATTTCTATTTTTATAAAGTCATCATGTTTACCAACTTATCCATTAGCTTATGAGCTAGATAAACATTTTTAGATAACTATAGCATATTTATATTATTTTATAAAGCATATGAGACTTCTTATAAAAGAAAGTCTTAAAATTTTTAGATAAAAAACATTATTATAAAAAAAATTAGAAAATTAATGTTAAATTTATAAATTTAAGTCTCATTTAAACAATATAGCAATCCCCTCCAATAATGATATATTTTTATAGAATTGTTTATAAAAAAATCTCACTAAACTAATAACCACCAATTTAATGCTAAAATTTGAAAAATAAAAATGCTAACTATTTACACTATTTAATAATTTAGACGTTCTACTTTTAAAAAACATATATCTACTACGTTATAAAGTATTTAAGAAATGCTAAATAAAAAAAGTTTAAAATAAAGAACATTTACTTGTCACAAAATTAGTCACCGAATACCCAATGACACCTGAATACTCTACTAGTCAATATCAATGGCTCAAAGCCTCAAACTCATTAGTTATACGCCAAAGTCAAACTTATTATAATATATACTAACACTGTTTTGTGATAGTATCAAAATCGTTGTATATTTGCGTACATGTCATTCTCGATTCGTCCATTACACTTTTATACACATGTTACTATTCAAAACGCAGTGTGGCGACGGGTTATTGGCTACATTGAGCTCCAAGTTTTCTGTTCACGCATGTGGCCTACTAACATCTGAAAAGGTATATACGGTAGTTGCATGAAAAAAATCTCCAAATGAGACACCGCTCATTGACTAGAAACTTCTTATAAAATCTCCAAATGAGACACTGCTCATTGACTAGAAACTTCTTATAATATAAGTATAACCAATTATTATTATTGAAGATAAGAGACAAACATATTCCATACAATCCAAATTTAGAGAATCATAAGTGCATCAACCAACCTTAAATTTACAAAGAAATCAATCAAGTTGAAAAGGAGTAAATCATAACGGTAGATTTCTTTATCTTAACATATGTTTCTACTTTTATTACTACAACATTAATGATAGTTTCTAGCATTTATGATCTTTTAGATTGTTATTCTTCTATGTTTCATGCTTTCTAACCGTGTATATTTGATGGGAATCGGAGGCGGGTGTAGCAAGGATTCGTGGGTCAAGAAAAACGGTCCACATCCTAATAAAGTGGTAATTGCAATCTCGTCGAATGGTCCACCCACGAGATCTAATTTCAAAGGTTTGTTTTCATTTTCAAGCTATCCTCATGAAATAGAAATTTGTTATGTTCAAAGTTTGTAGTCACAACTTAGTATGACACTTATTATCATTGTTTTGAGGTTGAATCGAAAAAAGAAGACATCATTGATATTACACACTTTTGTTTTCTTACACAAAATTGGAGAAAAAACTATTGGGTCGGACTAAACCGACCCAAACCATTTCGACCGTATTAAAGTTTTAAGCTTGATCTGCATTTATGAATCGCTAAATTGGATTATGTTTGCACTAAAATAGTAATATGTAACCATACTCATACCCTTGATTTGATGTGGTTTATTTTGGTATGCTTATTTTAGCATACTCATGGCCTAATGAGGTGCCATCTCGGATCATTTTGAGTGAATCATGTAGCTGTTCAGTTATGTTTACTAACTGTCCGTGTTCTGATTTGCAGGCTCATGACATAATATGCGAATACTAATGCTCGCTTGGTAAGTTCGACTTCTTTATTTTAAAACAACAGAGTCGGCTGGAAGTGGTACGACGCTTGGTTTGTTGTTCACGAAAACAGTGAATTGGAAGTTTTGCGGGACATTTGCGTAACTTTGAATAGCTGCTCATTTGTAAGTTAATAATTTTAATGCTTGACATTGGAATTTTCATTTTGTAAAAATAAAAGGGACACTTAATACTTAGTCTCATTAAGTCGGTAAATTGGTAGGTTTTGGTTAACGTTGAAACTTTTAGCTACTCTGGACATTTTTGGTATTCAAATTCAGAAAGATGACAGGATTGAAGCTAAAGTAGCAATGTAGGGATTCAGATACGAAAATGACAGAAGAAGGAAGGGACTTGGTTTTCATAGCGAGGTGTGAATTTAATAATAAGGGTGGAATTGGTCGCTACATAATGAACAGGTATGGAAACACTCGGTTTGTGTTTTAGAAGTCAACGTATAATGATATGGTGTTGGCACTTGAATTAGAGGCGATATTGCAGGCACTACTACAGGAAGTTGAGAATTTGAAACAACTCTGATATGACGATTAAGGGCGGAAGATGTCGTGAGGAAGATTTGCTGCAACAAAATTTTGTGAAGGTTGAACGTTGTTGCTTTTTTTTCATAATGGGGGAAGGTGGATTTCCATAGCTGATTCTCTTGCAAACTGAGGATTGATCAAATGAGTCCAAGATGTTATTTTGGAGGTAGTCTGTTATTCCAAGTGAGTATTACAACAGTACAACTTACATATGAGTATGTATCATGTGAAATTGTTATTAATGAAATACAGTTGTCCTTATAAGAGTGTTTCTACCGGTTTGTGTATACATTTTTTTAGTAATTTGCTATGTGTTCTATCAAAGTTTTCTTTCACTTTTTCAAATATGCTTTCCTTTTGTTAAGTACTGATTTTTAAATGTGTCTCATATCTATTCGTTTGTTAGGTACCGTGACTACCCCATTGCTTACTCAAAAAAACGTTAACATAATTCTAATAAACATAAACGCCGCCCATAGCAGAACGCGAACAATGCAATGCCTTCGTTATCAACCATTCAATAAAGTTCATTATCAACACTTATTAACCCAATTTAATTTTCAAAATAAAATTAAAATAAATATGATTTTTTATCAAGCAAAACTTGCATTTATATAATCTATCTATTTTTTGTTTAAGGACTGCTTTTTGGAACAAGTAATCTTTACTAAAGAAAAGGCTCTTTTCTTAGATTTAAGAACTTTAAATAGGAGTAGAGTTCAGTTACTAATATACCCTTGACTAAAAATGATAACAAAATCAACCATTAAATTAATAATTTTTCTTAATCATAAAACTCTTATCCTTTTTCGACTCTAACTTATAGACTTTTTTTCTCGCAATAACTACAAATTGTACACTTAAATGTTGTATCAAGGGTTAAACAATCCACAACTATAATCATTTGCCGTTAAATATCATCGCTATGCGCGAATATTAGTCTAATTCATATACTCCTCGTCCATCAATAAATGTCCACTTTAACTTTTGCATTATTTCTTGTTCACTTTAACCTTAAATAATTTTGTTTGTGTTATATAATAATTGATGAAAATTATACCAATGAAATACATTTGAAACTCAGGTCAATATATTTTCATCAAGTATTATACAACACAAACGATAATATTTAAGGTCAAAGTTGATTAAGAAATAAAAAAAAGTCAAAGTGGACATTTATTGGACAAAGTAGTGTAAGGTTTAGCTTGTTATATGCGTAATTATGCATACTTTAACTTTCACTATAAGGGCATGATATTCGTACCCCTATAAGGGGTTTCCAATCATTGGATGCATTAAAGGATTGTACGGTGCACATCACAGTGTTGTATTGTCTGTATTGCGGGTTGTGCAACACATCCTTATGTTATACATACCCCCTTGGCCCACAATAAAGCTACAAAAAACATGTTTTTTTGTCCCCCCAAGTATAACACAATTTTTATTAGTTTCTACTCTGTATTTTTTTTGCCAATTTAATACTTTTGAATGGTTACAAATATATGACGCCTGCGTTAATCATTATAGATTGATTTAATCCTATTCATAATCAAAGGATGTTAAATAATAGATTCTTAAACTTGTCATGTTTTTAAATCATAATTAGTTATTATAGTGATAGGTTACCAAATAGCCTTAAGTTGTGCGTTCTTAAAACTAGCTTGGAGTTTGTCAATTTGTGCACGGAATTAAGGTTTTCGATCTTTTTGTGTAGTTTATTGAAGTTGTTTGTTATTGTTGTAGTTAGGAAGACTGTGTGAATGTATAGGTTTGCTATTAGTTTGGATAGTTGTAGTTTGATGTGGAATTTTTGGTCTATTGATAAAATGTTTTTAAATTTAGGGTTAGTTGATGATTATTGATAGGAGTGATAGTGAACTGGACATGGCTAACTTTACTGTTCAATCATTTTTGCATTTGATGAAATAATGCTTACACATATGGCTAATTGGCGATTAGTTATCATAGTTCTAGTCTACTGAACATTAAAGAGTTTTTTCCACCGGTTATGCTTTTGAAAGCTGAATACGATGTCCTTCTGCATTTTTGGTCCAACTACACGTCGAGGTTGAGGGCTAAGTGATTGCCTTGTTAGAACTGTGCAACTATTTTGCTACTTATACTAGGAACAAAAGTGTCATTTTCTCTATGTCATGACTAATGATTCTGTTTCTTGGTTGCCCATTATGTAAATATGAACTATAGTTTATGCTTTGGTCATGATCTCATTTGATTATTTATAGGTTTTCTCTTTTATCTTTAATTGACCTACTGTGAAAATATGAAGTATAGTTTATGCATTGGTCATGATCTCACTTGAACAGTTTTAGGTTTTAGTTTGGGTATATCTTTAATATGTTGCAATTATGTGAATAAATTGGTAGATTGCTCCAAGTGATTAAAAGGCGAAAGAAGATAAATGGTCAGAAGAGCAGGCATTAGCTTTTTGTAAATTCTTAAACAAATATGTAAACGAAAATGGTTGAAATGTCTCGTTTTAATGCGTCGAGCTTCAAACAAAATTTGCAACACTTTTTAACGGCACATTCGTTAGTGAAAAAGCTTTAAAGAAAAAGTAGGACATACCGAAGAGAGACTACAATCTTTAGAAGTCGCTAAAGACTGGTGAAACTGGTCTAGGATGGAATGCAAGTGCAAAAAACTTGATTGTTTAAATGACTGGCAGAAAATGAAAATTAAGGTAAAATAATAATAGCCTTTTAGGAACTAAAATACCATATCATATTCTTATTATAATCATTTTGGGATCTAACGGGTCACCATTAAATTGTGTATTAAAAAACTTCCAAAAAACAACCGTCGTTGGAATTACAAGATGTGTGAGATCAACTTTATGGAGATGATGTTTCTAGTGGTGAAGATTGTGTATGTTATACTCCAAAACCGGGTTTTAAGCGTTTATTCACTAAAGTACCTTTGAATATGTTTGACCACGACTTTCATGGGTCGGGAGACTCGATATGATTGGTTAGTCAACGGAAGTAAATTGTAAAGTTAGTAGTCAAACTTAAATTTAAAATGTATTATGTAATATGGTTTTAAAAAGTATTATGTGGCCAAAATAATAAAGAAAAAGAGTTAAGGGACCAAATGTGTTAAGTGGCCAAACTAGTTCCAAGCTTCTTCCATAAGCTTTTTATTTTCTTAGATATATCTCGAGTCTTCCACACACTTCTCATTATCTTGAGAGAGAGAGAGAGAGTGTGTGCGTGCCATGCATTTCCAAAAGAGGGAGAAGAACAAGGGTCTTGTTATGGATCATTTGAAGGAAAATTAGTGTTTATATTCAAGTAATGAATCCCTAGCCATGTCCATATGCAAGTTTTGATGATTCTTGAGTAGGTTTCAAGTGGGGTTGATGTTGGTGATGAGTTATTGGTAACTTGGCTATGGAGCCAAGGTACTTAACCTTGGTTATGATATGTTTAATATTGATGTGTTCATATTTTGTGTGATGAATAAAGGTGTTAAGGACCTAGACTGGTTGTTTAAGAACAAATAGAATACATGGAGACTTTGTTAGATGAATAAGTGTATGTTAGTTATTGGTTATGAACTAACCAAGGTACGATATTTATGTGTTTGATGTTAGTTATGTATGTGATAGTTGATGTGTTAAAGCTGGATAATGTTATAGCTGATTTGTTAAAGCTTTATGATGTTATAGTTGATGTGTTCAAACTTGTTGATGGCTATAGTGTTATAGATGCGGCATGCGTATGATGTATGGAATGGAATTGGAATAATGGTGTATGTTATGATGCAAATATAAATGATTGATGTATTATACATGTTTTAAGCGATTACTTACTAAGCAAAAGCTTATCGTTATAGTTGTTGATTTTTTGGTAGGTAACGCAGATTATATAAGTCTTGGATAAAAGCTATTAGATGTGGAATAAAAAGAGGAATTGTTTATACTTAGGAGCTTAGTTTTACATATTGAGCTCAAGCGATGTTGAACCTCAAGTGTCGTTAAATGGTTTGCAAGTGAGTCGTCAACTTGTAGTCTTGAAAATGATAGTGTTATAGATATAAAATGTTTGTAAAGTGGGTCAAAATGGGTGTTTGATAAACCCGTAAAGTATGGTTCACGGGTCGTGTAGACCATAAATGTTTATGAAAATGATGTAATATATTATGTTAATGATTTACGAAAAGTTTCATTAATTTTCGAGTTATAGATATCGAGTTTTGATCGTTTTAGTCAAGTGGGAAAGCGGACAATAAATAGTGCAGAAAATTATGTTGTCTTTGAAGGATCATATCTCTTGAACCGTAAGTCCATACGACTCGAGCTAACTAGCATTTTAAAGGCAATCAAGCCTTTTTTTTTTTTTTTTTTTTTTTTTTTTTTTTTTTTTGATGAAATTCGCCCAGTCCCGAGTCCAAGTTAAAGTAGGTCAAATCTGCAATTTACAGCAAAATGTCCAGAAAGACAACATGGTACGCTGAAAATGGGTCATGTTGGGAAATTCATATAAAATCAACCATAAGTCGTGTCACCCGTCGTTTTAAAGGTATTTGAGTCTAGTTTTATTTTAAAATTCTTTTAGAGGCTGGTTTGTAATATATTCGTACCATTTTAATGATTAGTAACAATAGGTCTTTTTCGAGTCATGCCATTTGTGTAAAAGTTCCAAAATATTTTGGTCAAAGTAGAAAAGGGCATTTTAGTGTATCACCCTCAATGGATCTAGATATTTTCAAGGAAGTACATTATAAGAATGTTGAGGTTGAAGATGTCGAGAGTGATGATGATCTAGATGACAATCAAGATGGTACATAAGTGCAGAATTCTGAGATGGAAGAGTTAGAAAATGAAGAGCGTAGTTTCTTTAAAACGTTTCATAGATGAAGTCAATCTAGGTGACACAAAAACACCATCAAACCAAAGTGGCATCCTTAATAAAATGCCTAAGCCTACCAAATCATACACCAAACCTAAAAATATTAATATGAAGCGTAGAGGAAGACAATCAGGGGGATCTACAATGCTTAAAGAACATATAGTTCAAAGTAAGGCTACTCAATAACATGCCATACAATACTTGGAGTCATAAACGTTTAACAGTAATCAAAGTAATAAGTTTAGTATTGGCGCAGTTGCTAGTGTGATTAATCACTTGATATAAGCAGACCTAATTGTACAAGGTAGTATGTTGTGGTTGTTCGCAATGGATTTGTTTGAAAATCCCATAAAGAGATAAATGTTCATGAGTATGCCGGATGATGAAAGTTTGCATTAACCCTAATAACTTGCATAAGGTTTTTCAACCCGACTAAGCTTATTCAGGTTCGGGTTTGGTCGGGTTAGTCGGGTTCATGTATTTTTAACACACCTAGTCAAACAATCACTGTTAGAGGCCCCGACACAACCCATAATGTAACTCTTTATAATGCCAAGATGGCATCTATGGCGCCCGCCACCCTCCACCGCGACATCATCTCACATGTTATAAGTGCCATCTTTGTTGGCATAATGGGTGTTACCTGATTTTTTTATTTTATAATAGTTTAAAAGTGAAGTGGATGAGGTTTTTCGGTTATGTTTTATAAGAATGTTATTAGGAGGGCATTTTTTGTATTTTATGTTAAATGAATGTTATAAGGTAAAAGCTGACGTGTCAACTTCTATAACCTGTTTCTATAACCAAGAACACCTAACACTCTAACGGTCAATAATTACTTGTGAAACATCATTAAGGTAGTTATATTGTTAGTTGCTTGTATAGTGTTAACATGTGAAGTGTTAACATTGTATGGTCTATGACTCGTTAATAGGAACATTGTACTATCGATGAATAAATTTCTATAACTACAAGTAAAAGACTGTGTTTCGATGTGAGACTAATTGGACCCAAGTGTTTGGACCTCCCACAAAATAAAACTAGCTGAGTTGATTCGTTTATCTAGCTGTCCATAATAAAGCAATCTAATGAAGAATCTTATACTCCTTTTATCTCAAACTAGACGATATTTGCAGCATAACAGTGACGCTATATAGCAGTTTCAATTTGTGTATGCGTATTTATTTGTGGAATAAGGGAAGTGGGAAAAGTTTGTACGTATTTTATTTTAACAACATTACTCACTATTGAAAATAGGTAAAAGAGTTAAATCAAGTTTATCATATAATTTTTTCTTGAATCTATTATTGTAATGTTTAACAAAAATTAATTAAGTAGTAAGAGGTAAAACTATTATTTTAACATAAAATAAATAAATAAATTACCAAATGAATACAATAATGAACCTATGATTTTTTTAAATTGCGCGTTATTTGTTGGCTAAACAATTATATTGAAATGGAAATAAAAGTTACTTTTAAATTCTAATACTCGTTTCTCAAGTTTTATTAGTAAAAATAAATGAGAAAATAAAATATTTTCAACTCAATTTTGAAAGGAAATACTTTCTTTCAAAATCAATTAAATAATCACACTTTTTCGATCCTTTTCCTTTTCTTTCTTTCCATAACGGATACTAGAAAACACATTTTTATTTCTTTTCATTTTCTTCTTTAAAATACACTCGATAACACTGTGTAAAAAAGAATTCTTACATGTATCATATTTGCAAAAAATAAAAAATAAATAAATACATTCCTTGCGAGAAATAATTTACAAATCATAAGTTACTTTCGAACCTGGTTAAGAAGTTACTAGTACTTTCCTGGCGTCCGGTTAGAAACTCCTCTTTCCATCACCGTTGTTTCTAGAAACTACTTCTTAAAGCCTATATAAACTCACGATCTCAATGCTCTATCAATCATCGTGTAATCACAAAAACATCTTATCAATTTCTACTTTCATCCTTCAATTGCTTTCAAAAAAACAAACACTAATGGATATCTCTACTTTGATGGGCTTAGACTCACCTTTGTTCCTTCACAACCTCCATCACATCATCGACGACACAACCAGCAATAAGTCAACCAAATCCAAACCGACACAAACTTACGTTCGCGACGCAAGAGCAATGGCAGCAACACCAGCAGACGTGAAGGAATATCCAAACGTGTACGTCTTCATAGTCGACATGCCAGGTTTGAAATCAGGTGATATCAAGGTACACGTTGAGGACGACAATGTTTTGGTTATAAGTGGTGAGAGGAAACGTGAAGAGGAAGAAAAGGAGGGTGTGAAGTATGTTCGAATGGAGAGAAGAATTGGGAAGTTTATGAGGAAGTTTTCTTTGCCCGAAGATGCGAATATTGAGAAGATTTCGGCTGTTTGTCAAGACGGAGTGTTGACTGTTACTGTTGAGAAGCTGCCTCCACCCGAGCCTAAGAAGCCGAAGTTGATTCAAGTTCAGTGAACCGAATGTGTTCATCTGTGGTGAATGTTTTTTTATGAATAATGCGGATCTTGTTACTAGGATTGTAGTATGATTGCATGACTATTTTCGTTTTAAGAGCTATTAATTAGATATAAAATGGTTTGTTGTCTTGCTTACTTTTATTATTGATAGATGTTGCTACAATTGCTGGTTTTTGGAGTTGTATTTTTTCTCTTGTGGAATTTTCTATAAATTGGTCTCTGCTAACCCTTTTGATCTAAAGCTGGTTCTGTTATTACTTTAGATGTGTGTACATGGTCCATCTACAACCTAAAAGTGGCCAACTTACTAGTTTTGACAGGTATTCTTAGATTTAAAATTCAGAGTTGATAACTCTTTCACAGTTGATCAGAATAAACAACAATTAAACAGCTAAAGAAGGGGTTATTAAGAAGCATCACTGGTCTGATGCATGATGCATCATAGTTTAAAACTGAATACAAAATCGCAGTGCTTAAAATATAATCACGGTGCTTGAAAGCATAACTGATCCAAATACCATTTACCTTCAGCATTGGGTCAAACTACCTACAGAAGGCTGCAATATTGTATTTTTTTTTTTATTAAAAAGTAAAATATATTAGCAACAAAAGTTATAAGCAAATCTAACTGTGGCGTATCATGGACAACCCCATGGCCGAGAGACTAGCATTATTCTGTACACTAAGAGTAAAAATAACTATACTATTCCTGCACCCTCTTGCAAGACAGAGAGAAAACACATAGCACTTACACCCACTTGAAACAGCAAGAAGCAATCCAAAAACATCAATCTGAATTCGACATTATGGACAGAAGATCAACTAGCCAGCAACCTTTCAAAACCCTCAAGATCAGGAAAATTGGCTAATGTGGCTTACACACCAAAATTATTTTGAACTCCATTCAAATTATAGTTATATTGCCTCTCCCAGACCCATTCAACACTAATAGAAGTAAACGCATAACTCAGGCTATCAACCACAATGTACAAAGCCATCTGATTCTCTACACATTGAGCCATCCAAACATTCTAAAACTACCTTAAAACAGCAACCATACCTCAGTGCATAACCAATATAGCAGGAAAATACGATTGTCAATCTTCTTTATCAAAACAATCAGCAATAAACTGAAACTCCATATTAAAACAAACACCCTCTGAATCACGAAACCTTCCTTATGTGAATCACTATTTCAGAACAAGCTACCCCTCCAAGACCCACTCATCCATAAAATAGTAATCAAGTACATAGGTTTTCCATCTGATCCAATGCAGAACAGCATACCAACACGCCACCCCCTCAGGCTATCAACCACAATGTACAAAGCCATCTGATTCTCTACACATTGAGCCATCCAAACATTCTAAAACTACCTTAAAACAGCAACCATACCTCAGTGCATAACCAATATAGCAGGAAAATACGATTGTCAATCTTCTTTATCAAAACAATCAGCAATAAACTGAAACTCCATATTAAAACAAACACCCTCTGAATCACGAAACCTTCCTTATGTGAATCACTATTTCAGAACAAGCTACCCTCCAAGACCCACTCATCCATAAAATAGTAATCAAGTACATAGGTTTTCCATCTGATCCAATGCAGAACAGCATACCAACACGCCACGCCACCCCCCAAAAAAAAAAAATCCATCAAAATGAATGAGATACCACTCTGTCATTAAATTAGAAAGCCAGCTAGGATGAAAAACTGTATGAGAGCTACTTTTTCCATGACATACATAAGTAGGTAGAAGACTAGTATAATACTTGATGCTCATATCCAACAAATCAACTTACCCATAAACAGGAAAACTCGATAAATTGAATTGCATTCCTCGCCGAGTAACAAGTCATCAAACCAAGGAAGTAGTCCTATCTTTCATGACACACTAACTTCGTTAAAGACAATTTAACAAGGAAGGCCTCATCCAATTATAGGAGTCATCTTTCATAAACAGGAACCCAATATCGTGTTGTTTTTGTAAGCTGATCTAAAGTTTTGCATAATTTAATTGAGCTTTTTTTAGTGCTTAAAAAAAGCAGAAAAGTAAAAAATATAAGCAATCCTAAACACCCTCTTAGCTTGTGCTTCATAAAATAGTGTTAACTCTTGATTTTCCTTGCATTATGTTAATTTTGGGTTGGTAATCAGAAGAAACATATCATTCTATCAATTGCTAATGACTTTCAAGTTGTGGCTTATTGCGGGATTGATTACGGGGTTTAACACGGACAAAGATTAAAGATTTAAAGTTCCAAGAATCTCATTTCATTTGAAGCCTTTCCTCGTTTCTGGCGATGAGTTACTACTAGCCGTTAGAGGGTCTTAGTGAAACTTAATCTCTATTTAATAAGTCCCCTTATCTAGGGTTAGATACACTTGAGTGTGCGTCTTTTGTATCACTCTCTTCTCTTCTCTTAGATCATTTCAACGATCTTGTCTTGTCTTTACATTCATATGATTATTGTCTCATTGACATTAATCTAATCTTGTAACATTTGGATACTATTAATATAAAGTGACTATTGCGGCTTAGATCCGAATAAAGGTTACATTGTTTATCTCATCGTTGCCTATACTTTCGTACATGGTATCAGAGCTTCAGGCTCATTGATTCTCTTCGGCAACTATTGGTGGTTTGGGGTTATTGGTATTGGCGTAATCACTGGTTATCTTCTACTTACAATTAGCCCTAGACTAAGTGAATCTAGGGTAATTGTGACTTGTTCTTCCGCTGCATATTTCTCTGTAAGTCTATATCTTGTCTATTCTTCAAACATACAGTACTTAAGTCTTTGTGGGTGCAAACGGGTACACTAACATCTTGATCTCGCCACCTTTGAGTGGTACGAATACCGCTCCGGTTTACCCTAGTCCACAGTGCTTGGTGCTTGTTGTTTCTTAAATTCAAAGTCTTACTTATCTATCTATTTGGTCTTATTATTATCTCTCGTCATTTTATTTTTGTCTTCTTGTCTTTATTATGGTTGATGGTGATAGTCTTTGGTGGTGGTGGTTCCACCGAGAAAGGCTTAACCTTTGGGGATGCTTTGTACTTACACCCTAATAACACTAATGGGACTCCCATTATTTCTATCAAACTCACAGAACCGAAAATTATAAAATATGGAATACGGCCATGACCTTTGCCTTAAGGAACCATAATAAGTTAGGGTTTATTGATGGTACTTGCATAAGAAACGATTCAAACCCTAATCTTGCTAATCAATGGGATACTTGTAACTCGGTTGTGGTTACTTGGATTCTTAATTCTCTCATACGAATTATTCTTGGGGCTATCTATGCCAAACCGCTTATGAAATGTGGAATGATCTTAAAGATACTTATGATAAGGTTGATGGTTCACTATTTTCAATTTGCATAAAAATATAAACTCTCTTAGTCAAAGTGGGTCCTCTCATTGCGATTACTACAACAATCTTAACTCTTTATGGAAACAATTTGATTGTATGATTAGCTTGCCTCCTTGCACTTGTGAGGTCGCAAAACATTTTGAAAAACATAATCGACTAATCAAGTTAATGCAATTTCTTATGGGTCTTGATGACTCCTATGTTCCCATCGAAGCAATATTTTAACCAGAGACCCTTTACCTAATGTCAAAGCGCCTTCTCTGTTGTCTCTCGGAGAAGAGTCTCACGAAATGTATCATCCGGGAATAGCTCGCTAAACCCAATGCTACGACTTTGTCGCAAAAACTTCGATGGTGGAAATTTTTTGATAATAAAAGAAGTTTTAACAACAAAGTTTATGGTCATAATATCGTAATGACCCAATAGCGAGAGGACCAAACATGAACCTCAAATGTACCAATTGTAAAAACCTGGTCACACCATTGATAGATGTTATGATCTTGTTGGCTATCCTGCTGGATATGCTAAAAGAAATTTTAATGGTAAACCTTTCAAGAAGTAACAATGTTTCTGCTGAAACCAATCTTGTCACCGATAATAGTGCCAAGAACTCTCCTGTCTCCTTGTCTAATGAGCGACTCTCAAGACTTATGAGTCTTCTCAATGACAACAATGTGTCATACGCTAATGCCAACTTAGCGGGTAAAATTTTTCAGGAACCTTCTTTAATGGCGGTGTCAAGTTTAATATAAACTTCAACAAGTTTTTAACAACAACACTAAGACATTATCCGGAAACATCGGTCTTGGTTGGATTGTTGATTACGGTGCACATCAACACATGATTGTGGATGAAATTTTTTAATCAATGTTGTTAACATTTCAAATCTTGGCTTAACTGTTGGACATCCCAACGGTACTCAGCCTTAATTACAAAATTGGTGATTTAAAGATCAATAATGATCTAACTCTCTTTGATGTACTTGTTGTTCCCGAGTACAATGTTAGTTTGTCGTGTCTGCTCATAAAATTGCTAGAGACAATAAGATGTTTGTCGGGTTTAATGAATCTAATTGCTATATACTGATTTACATCAAAAATGATTGTGGGGATTGGTAAACAACACAATGGGTTATATATGTTTGATATTGATTCTTCATGTAAGATTATTTCTAATAATTGCATATCTGTTTGTCATGTTTCAAAAATCTTTGGCATCAAAGACTTGGTCATCCTACGACCAAGTCCTACACATACTTAAACCCACTCTTAAATTTGATAGTACATCCAAAGCGATCATCTCTGTGATACTTGTAATAAAGCTAAACAAACCAGGAACCATTCCTCAAGTGAACATAAATCAACTAAAATTGGTCAACTTGTCCATCTTGATGTATGGGGACCATATAAAGTCACTAGCAGAGATGGTTACAAATATTTTTAACTGTTGTTGATGACTATTCCAGGCGGTGTGGGTTTATATGCTTAAGGGAAGGATGATGTTTATGTTTCCATTGTTAACTTTACTCACATGCTATCAAATCAATTTGAACACAATGTCAAAATCTTTAGAAGTGATAATGGGACGAATTTGTCAATAATAAACTCAAGTTTTTTCCATGAAAAGGAATTTTACATCAAACCTCTTGTGTCTATACACCACAACAAAATGGTATTAGAAAGGAAACATAGGCATCTCCTTAATGTAGCTAGATCCCTCATGTTTGTGGGAATTACCTCTAAATCTTTGGTCCGAATGTGTTCTAACTGCTGCCTATGTCATAAACAGGTTGCCTCTTGATTCTGTCTGCAAGTCCCCGTTCTTCCTTGTGTATGGGCATGACCCTTCACTCTCTCTCCTTAGAGTCTTTGGCTGCTTATGCTATGCCACCATTCTCAACATCTCCGATAAATTTGGCGTAGGTCCGAAAAAGTGTCTTTATTGGTTACTCAAATGAGAAAAAGGCTATAAACTCTTGAGCCTTGAAACAAAAAATATCTTTTACTCCGGAGATGTCAAATTTTATGAAACTGCTTTTTCCTTCAAAATGAAAAATTACGTGTCAAAACCTTTTGTTGAAACCTTTGTACCAAAAGATTTAAATCACAAAATTTCTTTGACTCACAAATAAGTCCCAATGATGAAGAGAGTGACATCCTATGATGATGGCACGGTGGTAAGTCATCCCACTAGGATTGACGAACCGGTTGCAACATCTATAGATGATAATACACATCCCGAGGGCAACATATCACATGATTCACATTCACGATGCGTTTCGATCCTGCCGATACAACACACGATTATCTTTGAACAAGAAAGAGGCTTGCCGGCCATTACTACTAGAAGGTCAACCGAGTTTCCAAATTGCCCGGTAATCTTAATGACTTTATTATAGAAGGAAAAGTCAAATATGGTGTTGAAAAGGTTGTTAATTACTCCAACCTTAACAAAGATAATTCTTGCTTTGCATCTAGTCTTAATAAAAGTATTGAACCTACCATATGAAGAAGCTATCCATGATAGTAATTGGGTTGATGCTATGAATTCAAATTGAGGCCTTAAATGAAAACCATGCTTGGGATATAACCGATCTACCTCCTAATAGAATTCCTATTGGCTACAAATGGATATTTAAAATCAAATATAAAGCCAATGGTGAAGTTGATAGATACAAGGCTAGACTAGTTGTTAAAGGCTATAACCAAAGGAAGGAATAGACTATGATGAAACTTTTCTCTGTTGTAAAAATGTCTCTTGTCAGTGTCTTATTGCCTTAGCCGTAAAAACAAATGGCCTCTTTTCAACTTGATGTTAATAATGCTTTCTTGTATGGAGATCTTGATGAGGATATCTATATGACCATTCCTAAAGGGTTACGTAATGAGAACAATAAGAATAAAGTTTGTAAACTTGTCAAATCCCTATATGGCTTAAAACAAGCTCCCGGAAAATGGAATGAAAAACTTGTCGGTGTTTTAAAAGAAAATAACTTTGTTCAACTTAATGATCACTCCTTGTTCACCAAAACAGAGAATAACAAGTTTATTGCTCGCTTGTTTATGTGGATGATATTGTCCTTCTTGGAAATTGTCTTGATGAGAAAAACCGATTCAAAGAGTTCCTAAAACAAAGTTTCATATTAAAGACTTGGGAAATCTAAAATACTTTCTTGGCATTGAGGTTCTAAAGCGGGAATGACATTTGTCTCTCCCAAAGAAAATATTGTCTTGAACTCCTCAAAAATTTGGTCTCCTTGGGTGCAAACACATGTCCACTCCTATGGAACCCAACTCGTTCTTCCATACATTCCCACTCATGATGACCCTTGCTTGTCAACATCATCGGTTATCGGAGTTACTTGGGAAACTTATCTATCTCACCCATACAAGACGACATCTCATACTCGGTTCATTATCGGCACAATATATGCATTCTCCTTTAAAGTCTCATCGGAATGTGCCCTCAATGTTCGAGATATCTAAAAGGAGCTCCGTGAAAAGGTCTAAGGTACAATTTCAAGAACTCGAAAATCATCTTGAAGGATATAGTGATCTTTGATTGGGCCAAATGCAAGAAAAGCAGTAAAATCATCACAGTTATTGTGTTTTCTTTAATGATTGTTTAATCTCATGGAAAAGTAAAAACAAAACACTCTTTCAAAATCTTCCACGTATGAATATAGATCTATGTCTCTGCTGCTGTGAAATCATTAGATTCAAAAATCCTAAAAGACCTAAAGTTGATATCAATCTTCCGTTGATCTTTTTGTGATAACAAATCGCTTTACAACTTGTCGTCAACCACATTTTCCATGAAAGATCAAAACACTTTGAAATTGATGTTCACTTCATCGGGAAAAAATTGCTAGAGGTGTTATAAATGCTAAAAGATTGGCTCTTCAAACCAAACTGAGACATACTACAAAGAACCTCCACATCTATCAAAGATAAATTTTGTGTGAAAATTGATATTGTTTGATATGTTTGCTCATCGATTAAGGGGAATGTTAATTTTTGGGTTGGTAATCTGTAGCAAACATATCATTCTATCAATTGCTAATGGCTTTCAAGTTGTGGCTTATTGCGGGATTGATTCTGAGGGTTTAACACGGACAAAAGATTAAAGATTTAAAGTTCCAAGAATCTCATTTCTTTGAAGCCTTTCCTCGTTCTGGCGATGAGTTACTACTAGCCGTTAGAGGGTCTTAGTGAAACTTAATCTCCTATTTAATAAGTCCCTTATCTAGGGTTAGATACACTTGAGTGTGCGTCTTTTGTATCACTCTTCTCTTCTCTTAGATCATTTCACCGATCTTGTCTTGTCTTTACATTCATATGATTATTGTCTCATTGACATTAATCTAATCTTGTAACATTTGGATACTATTAATCTAAGCGACTATTGCGACTTAGATCCGAATAAAGGTTACATTGTTTATCTCATTGCCTATACTTTCGTACACATTATTTATGAATGAACTGTATAGTGGACCAATTAAGAATCATACTAGAGTTACAAGCACTTTAGCTAACTACAATAAGTGTGGCTTTCATTTTATTCGGAATGACTGAGGTGATGTAGTTCTAATAATGAATACAAGGGTAAGTGTTTCACCACATTTAGGAACCATATATTCTGTAAAAAGAACATAGATTACCATTACACATTACGTAAATCACTTTAAAAACAACCAAACCAACTTTGTCAACAACTTACTCCGTAGTATTAACGTGTGCACCTTTATTAGTACTACCAACAGATATGATACATCATACGATTCCAATAAGCTATACCAAAAAAAGGAGCATGTATATTATACCTATCGATCCCAACAACCTCACAATTTTGTTCCAAACACATCCAATTCATGGCAACGGGTCCCTTGTTATGCAGACAAACTTAGACGAGCAACATTCGACACAATGGATTCCTCTTTCCCATCATCTTTATCAAGTGCAGGTGTTTTCATCATTGCCAAATGATTTGGGGCAGTCAACTCTTACCATCATGACCCAGGGGTGATATCAATAAATATCACATAAAAAACTAAATATAAGGATCAATTTCAACCATTCATTTTTTATCAAAATAATTACATTTATTTTCACCATTATCTTTAAAAAGTAAATATCTCACAAACCGTTAATAGTTAGATAAAACTAATAATGCCATTGCGACAAAAATAAAATTATCTTTCTATAGAGATACAATATTGTATACTTTCGACTAACTTATTTTTTATCGTGTTTTGCGGTTTTGATATATTACACCATAAATGAAAATTTTAAAATACTCTTTTGTGTTAACACAAACCCGAAACTACAAACCCTAAACCCTAAAACCCTAACCCTAAACCCTAAAAACCCCTAACCCCTAAACCCTAAAACCCTAAACCATAAACCCTAAAAACCCTAAACCCTAAAACCTAAAACCCTAACCCATAAACCAAAAACCTAAACCTCGTCCGCTAAACCCTAAAAACCTAAACACTTAACCCCTAAAAGCTTAACCCAAAAAGTCAAATCCCTAAACCCTAAAACCTAAACCCTACCAGTAAACCCTAAACCCACAAAAAGTCGAAAGAAATTTTTGTCGAAAGTATATGATGTGGGATATCAAATTAAAGGTAATTTTATGCTTGTCGTGATGGTATAATTAGTTTCGTCTAACGATCAATGGTTTGTGAGATATTTAGTTTTTAAAAATGAATGTGAAAGTTTATTTTATTATTTTAATGGTTGGGAATGGTTTATTTGATGTTTAGTTTTTCTTTGATCTTTATTGAACCAAACTCTCATGACCAAAACCAAACATGTTCCGCAACGAGCCGGTTTCCATTCATACTCAACATCCACTTCCGTGTAAACAAGTTCATTCAAGGGGCCGAAGGGGAATCTAACCGTTAGCAATTCTACTTAATCCATCTACCGAGCACGCCTCAGAGGGTATATGATCTAGCTTCACCCACATAGTAACCATATCTTGGTCCAGTTTTTTAAGTATCATTTGAGGGTTCCATTGTTGTAAGAAAATGGGCACATTACGAATGAGCCATGGTCCATTGTGCAAAACATGAGTAAGGTTTACCTCGTTGTTAAAATTAATGAAAATGAAGGCATTGTCATCCATTGTAATTTCCTTGACACCAAATCTCTTCCACATTTGTTTCAAATGATAATCAACATCTGGAAATGCCATTTGTGGTTTATGAAATAGGCAACAAGTGTTTTATTAGTAATCGACGTGATTTTAGTGAAATAGTAAATTGATTTTGAAGAATTGATACGGTTTTAAAGAAATGGGAAAATTTGTTAAGGGGTTTTATGAAAAAGATTGACATGCGTGAATTTAAAAGGGTTTATGAGTTATGCCCAATGGGCCTTGTTTTGTTACCAAATCCCAACAATTTACGGCCTTTGTACTTTTGGTTTAATCTTATTTTATCTTTAACTGCTTATAAAGAGAAAGAATTCTTTTTGACCTCTAACCGTTTTCTTTACCCCTAAATAATTCCCTCCATTTTTCCACCATTAAAAAACCTCTAAAAACTTCAATTCTGTATCAATTTCAGTGTAGTTTTCAAATCTAATTAGCACGTTTGATTTAGTTTTCAATTCTACACAGTTTGGTATAGATTTTACGACTTTCCCAGCAATTTAACAAAATGAATTTTGGTTGATTTTGGCGCCAAAGTGTGTTTTTCTTTTCCGATCAGTTCTTTTCAATTAGATTCAATTCCTAACTACTATTGAGTGTTCTTGAAGTGAATGTACTATCATCATGTCACGCAAAGCTTTAAAACGTCAAATTCGAATTCCTAATAAGTATGAGAATATTGTATGTGGCTTGAATAACAAGAAGAAGGCTGATGTGGATAAGTGAAAAGTTGTTGAGAAATGTTTGGATTCAAGTTTTCGGAAGGAAAAGGTGGGGATAAGGGTGTGATAATAGTTGTTCGGGGATGGAGGATTCATAGTAAGGAGAATGATAATGGGGTTGAATTAGGGGTTATGAATAGCAGTGTTGAGAAGAATGCTGGTGGTTCTGATTGTAGCACTCCTGTTAATGATGTGGCTATGGATACTAGAACAAGGATGTGAGTAGTCTGATTGGTGATGATAATGGCAAGGGATCTGATCTGCATTTCAATGTAAGTGCTTCTGATAAATCTGTTGATAATGATGTTCATGGAAGTGCTAAATCTTTTGCTAAAGCTGTCACTAAGAATGAAAAAACTATGAATAATAAGCTTGATTATGTTCAAACTGAGAAAGATGATGATGGTGAAGAGATAGTGATTTTTGATGATGAAATTGTGAGAAGGAAGTAAACATTGGCAACTTATCGTATGTGGTTACTTTTTAGGTCAGTAATATGAATGTCAATGAGATGAAATATAATTTGAGAAGAATGTGATCTAAGTATGGTTTGGGGAAATTGTAGTTGATAACAATAAC
The DNA here is from genome assembly GCA_022545495.1 of Chrysanthemum lavandulifolium. NCBI lineage: Eukaryota > Viridiplantae > Streptophyta > Magnoliopsida > Asterales > Asteraceae > Chrysanthemum > Chrysanthemum lavandulifolium. Next base: position 218,224,318 of record CM040238.1, read on the forward strand.
ATGTGTTTTTCAAATTCAAACATGAAGAAGGGTTGAATTTGGTTATTGAACAGAGTCCTTGGTTAGTTAATGGGAAACCACTTCTTGTTCAAAAATGGTCACCAGAGAGTTGTATTGAGAAGACTGACCCTTGTAAAATCCCTGTCTGGATTAAGCTAACTGATGTCCCCTTAGAAGCTTGGAGTAATAGGGGCATTAGTGCTTTGTCTAGCAGGTTGGGGAGGCCAGTGATTATGGATCAAATGACTGCTAGCATGTGTAATAGTGGTCATGGGAGACTGGGGTATGCTAGAGTGCTAGTTGAAATGGAAGCTTCTAAAGGTTTACCATATAAAATTGAGGTTGTGTATAAGGATGATGATAATAACATCAAGAAGAGAAAATCAGTGAAGGTTGAGTATCCATGGAAGCCTTTCGTGCATTCTCATTGTCTTTGTCTTTGGGCATCGTTGTAGAACCGCAAAGTTAGGCCTAAAACTAATGAGTAAATTGAGCAAGAGCAGGATAAGAAAAGAATTGATATGGAACAAAAGAATAAGGATAAGAAAGATGAAAAGGAGTGCAAAATGAAGCTAAGAATTTGGATAATGAAGGTTTTGTTCAAGTTAAAAGTAGAAATGTTGGGAATTTCGCAAAGTAGGAATTCTCACTGAAAATAATTTGAAGGAATCAATAAGTACATGGATTCTTTGAAGAAGAGTTTCTTTCAAGTAATATTAGCGATAGTTTGTTTCTCATGAGATAGTTATTCCGCATATTATATAGTTTGTTAGGATTTGCATGAGCTATTTTAGGTAGTGATATGCATTTATTTTATATTATTGTTTTATTTAGGGTTCCTTGGGTATAAAAGGAACCAAGGGCTTTTGTAACAGATAGCCACTTGAACAAGATAACTCTTGAGAAAAATATTCCAGGAAAACATCTTTAGAGAGAGTGAAAAAGATCCATAGAGGATCATTGTTTCTTGAGAAAAACCTTGTTGATAACTTTGATTGTTACAATTATTATTCCACTGTGCATTCAATCATTGTTATTATTATATCCTAGTTGGACGTAAAACTACTCCAGCAGGTTTAGCTCATTATGTCAAAGAAGGTGCATTACATGCTGTCCCTAGACCCATTAGAGGTGAACATATGCCCATTGACCTGTCCAAAATTGAAGACTTTGATGGATCACACCATCTATATGGCAAAAAGTCAAAAGACTTGCCTGACTCTGATTCTTCATCTACTGACTCTGTCTCTTGTTCTAAAAGTGACAAGTCGTCAGACCTAAAGTCCACTGACTATGCCTCATGTGATTCAAGTGAAAAGTCGACTCATCTAGGCACACACCCAAGACCACACCCAAGTCCAAAGTAGGCGATGTTGAGCCCAAAACAACGCCACTACTCATTCTATTAAACACAATTTTGCTTCTAGTTACTGCTTTCGATAAGTTTATATGTAATAAACAAAGTTCATTAAGAATAAGTCTTTTAAAAGAAATCTTGTTTTGTGTGTGGTAGTAAACTCCATCTTATTAAAGAATGTGATTATCATGAGAAAGGATGGGTGTTTCCTATGGCCAATGCACCTTTAGACCCACATGGACTAATGTTGCTAGTATTCCTCCATTTGTTCCCAAAGTCGCCCATGTGATAGCGTGTAAACCAGTTCCTACTAGTAAGCCAAAGGTGTATGCATCTGTCACCGATAGGCTTAATAAGCCTTTTCCAGTTCCCTACGGTGGAGGATATTCTTCACCCGATACTCTTTGGTTGGTGGAGCAGAAGGCTAGACTTATGACCTATAGACCTACTAGTTCTTATTTTCATCATATACACCTTATGTATCTCATATGAATATGGCACATGGTGGAGTTAGAGTGGCAATCATTGTTAAGCCCTCAAAAGGTTATTCTTGGAAAACTCACAGAAAGGTTCATTTTGGGTACCCAAGAACAATAGTCTTTGTCGTGTGCATTGATTGAGGAGGCATAAGCCTAAGGGAGGCTTAATGTTGTATTTTGTATTCTAACCATTTTGCAATTGTTGGATCCTCATAAGCCTAAGGGAGGCTTAGTGTTTCACGACACTACAACTGCTTTTGGTTTCTTTGTTTGATGGTATATTTTACATGTTTTGTTTATTTTTATTCTTTCTTTATTTTATATTTATTGAAAAAAAATTATCTTATTTCTTTTGTTTGTTAAAAAAAAAAAAAACCGCTAACCCGTCTCGTGTTCGGTTTCTACTCTTTCTTGTTTGCAGGTTTTGGTGTTGGTTAATTACCACACAACTTATGGTTTTCATCTCACCATGTCTTCATCGACACAAGAGTTGACTAGCCCACAAGATTATGGCTTGTGGTAAAGGTCATGGAATCCATAAATGGTAATCAACTCACCATGATGATGACGGCATTCCATCAAAGAGTTAGCTAGTCCAAAAGCAAACGGTTTTGGTAAAGACATCTCAATTCCGTTGATAGCTATAATGGTTTGCTCAAAATCATAGGGTATGCAACCACCCATGCTTAATTCTTTGAGGGTTGTATGGTCATCAATTCACCATGGTTTATTTCTTTTGGAATCCAAGAATTGACTAGTCCCGAGCAAACGGCTACGGTAAAGACATATCAAATCCGTTTATATGGTTGCCGGTTTGCTAATAAATCGATGGTTATCGATGTACCATAGTTTTCAAACTTAAACATTTGGCTACTCCAGAGTGATGGCTATTGGTAAAGAGACATAAAATCCATTATTTTCAATGATTCACCTCTCACGTGAGTTAACACACCGGATGTGATGAGAATAGTATGAAACTAATATGTTTTGATGTACATTTGTCATTTGTTCGCAAAGATCCGAGTTTCAAAGTTTTGTCATCATAGAGATGAAATTGTTTTGGTTCTTTGTCACGATGTTCGAGTACAATCCTCTAGTTCAAGTGTTATAGATCTATCAAGAACCGGAACTTAACCAAGTCAAATTCCAGTTTAGGGAGGATTGTTGGGAATTTGCAAAGTAGGAATTCTCTGAAAATAATGTGAAGGAATCAAGTACATGGATTCTCAAGAAGAGTTTCTAAGTAATATTAGCGATAGTTTGTTTCATGAGATAGTTATTCCGATATTATATAGTTTGTTAGGATTGCATGAGCTATTTTAGGTAGTGATATGCGGTTATTTTATATTATTGTTTTATTTAGGGTTCCTTGGGTATAAAAGGGACCAAGGGCTTTTGTAACAGATAGCCACTTGAACAAGATAACTCTTGAGAAAAATATTCCAGGAAAACATCTTTAGAGAGAGTGAAAAAGATCCATAGAGGATAATTGTTTCTTGAGAAAAACCTTGTTGATAACTTTGATTGTTACAATTATTATTCCACTGTGCATTCAATCATTGTTATTATTATATCCTAGTTGAGTCAGGATCTTGATTCTACAAGAAAGAATAATGGAAATAATAATTACTTTCAACAGAAAAAACAAATGTTCAAAACAAAGGTTGATGGGCAGAATAATGTGAGGGATGATGTGGATAAAGGAAAAGAAACTGTGCAGAATACTGGTGTAGAAGGATCTAGCAGCACACCACTATCTTTGGAAAAAGTTTGTAGAGTTAGTCCTGAAACTGTAAAAGAATTTCATAGAAGTGCTAATAAATTTGCTGCTTTAGATTCAGAGGGTGAATTGGAGTAGGAATCAGAGAAATTGGGTCATGAGCATAAGGTAATTGTGGATAGTTTTGTGCTTACTAAGCAAAAGCCTTTAGCTATTGAGTATCAAAAGTGGACACATGAGATGATGAACTATTTCAAACATAGATGGAAAATTGTGAATGCTGATATTGGAATCAGTGATGATGAGGAGGATATTGTTAACAACATGAATGAGAATGAATGTTTGATTGCTGATGAGATTGTGGGAAGGGACACTCAATTAATCAATTGAGTGTTTTGATTTCTTTCTTAGTTTCTCAATGGAGTTCAAATTAGCAGTTTGGAATATTAGAGGAATGAGTAATGAATTGAAGCAGAATGAAGCCATGAAATTTATTAAGGATGAGAATTTGCAGGTGTGTGCTTTTATTGAAACTCATCTCAAGCATAATAATGTTTTGAGAATTGGTAATAGGGTCTTTGGGCAATGGGAGTGGATGTCTAATGTGCATTATAGTACATCAAGTTGTAGAATTATTCTTGGATGGAATCCTTTTTATGTCAAATTAATGGCTATTAACATGACTGCTCAATCAATTATGTGCACTATGGAGTTGGTTCAAAGCAAAATCAAGTTTAATTGTAGTATTGTGTATGCTAGTAACAGTGGAATTGATAGAAGGAAGCTATGGGATGATCTCCTTCTAAATAAGCAGGTTGTGGGTAGTACTCCTTAGGTCATTGTGGGTGATTTTAATGTTACTTTGGATGTCTCTGAGCACTCTTCTGGTGGTTCTCACAGTAGTTTGGAAATGCAAGAATTTAAAGATGCTGTGAATAATATGGAAGTGGATGATATTTGTAGTAGTGGTTTTCATTTCACATGGACTAAGTCATTAAAAAAATCCTATGTGTGCAATCTTAAAGAAATTGGATAGAATTTTAGTAAATGAGGATTTCATGAGAAAATTTCATAATGCTCATGGTCTGTTTTTACCATACACTATATCTGATCATAGCTCATCAGTTCTTGTTATTAAGGATGGATTACCCAAAAAGCAAAGATCTTTCAGGTTCTCTAATTTTGTAGCAGGAAAAGAGAGTTTTTTGGACACTGTGAAGAAGGAATGGGATGAAGAAGTTGATGGTTGTCACATGTATAGGTTGGTTAAAAAATTAAAGAAGCTAAAAAAGCCTTTGAATAGTATGAGTTGGAAGAATGGTAATGTTTTTGAGAATGTGAGGGTGTTGAAAGAAGAATTAAAAACTTTGCAGATGGTTGTTGACAAGAATCCTCATGATGAGTCTCGCTAAAAAGAAGTCGTTGTTGCTTTAAATAAGTATCTTCAAGTCGCTAATGATGAGATGAGTTTGTTGAAGGTATACAAAGTTTTATGGCTTCAAAATGGAGATAAAAATACACTTATTTCCATAGTATCCTTAAAGCTAAAAGAAATAAAAGTGGTGGAGAGTATTTGTGATGAGGATGGTAAAAGGTTTTGTTGGGAATTACAATTGAGTTGATAAGACAAAATATGAAAGATGAAGGACTTATGAAGACAAAGAAAGACAAGGGACCTACGTGTCAAGATGTAAAACACCAAAGTGTGTGTGTGTGGGAAAACCCAGGCGTGGGGTGCCTAGGGTTTTGATGAAGTCGACTTATAGTGTTTAGCCCCAAGGGTCATTGATCCCTGTTGTGTAATCGGGGCTGTGGATGTGTTTGTAGAACACATGATGATGACGAAGAAACCTTAATAATAACAATGATAGTTTGATTATTCCGCTGTGCATACATATTATTGTTCATTGTTATTTGTGCTTATTGATAATCCTAGATAAGGTTTAAACAACCTCGAGCATCGATTCTAACATGTGTTATCGTAGCGGGTGGCTCTTGATATCTAGGATTTCGCAAGGTTTACGGAAAAGAAGAAAATTCGAATCTAGAAAAAATTTTGTAATGCTTCTGCAGTCTATTTTCAAACAGTATAACTTCGTTAACCGTTGGATCGTGACGAAATTTTAGGTGGACGTTCTATATATAGACATCTAACTTTCCACCAGAGGGATCGTCGATCTGAGCTCTCAATAAAAAGATATTCAATGTCGAATATGGCTGCTGAAGGAGGTTTAAAATTCGAATTTTAAGGTTTTCTTGCTATCAACTTCTATGACTTTGTTCTTTATTGCTTTAATTCAGTATGGAAGTTGGTTTTTAAGTTACTTGGTGCCTAAGATCAAACCTCGTACTTATTTATATATCAAAGATTGGACGGTGGCTTGAAGATTAATATTATTCTCATCAGAGGTGCTGCTATACAAAGATTAATATTATTCTCATCAGAATTGTGGGTCGTTGTTTTGGTTTGAGATTCTGAATTACGAGAATGAGAGTACAAAGAATCAGAAGCATTGAAGCATCTTAAGCATAACGTTACTACTGTTTCGAGCTCAATGGTTACCACTGTTACACTCGCGTGTTACCACTGCTACCTATCTCGTTCCACTGCTCCACGATATCGTTTCCACTGCTAGCGTTATTCGAACCATTGCTATTGCTATTATCAGTTACCACTGCTAGTGCTTTTCATCTACTGCTAGTTTTCTTGTTTCTACTGCTAGTGGAACATGTATAACTGCCAAGTTAGTACTGCTACTTCCTTGTACTCTTGTGTGACTTAAAGTTTGTACTGCTCGTTGAATCTCAATTTAAATAGTTGTGTTACTCTTGAGACGATCGATGGTGGTTACCGTAACATGGTAATCTATATTTAATTTGAATTGAAGAGTAGTCATCTTCTATTTTTATTATGAGATAATGGGTCCGGTTTAAAATTTTTTTTGGAAAACGGTTGCAAAAGTATTGTTTATTTGGTTTGAATACATGAAGGAGGTATCAACTTTGCAACGGTTTAGCAACAGTTGAGCAACAGAATTTGTGTCACTAACTGATTTGGGAGGAAGGAGTAATCATAATAGTGACAGTTTAGTAACAGAAAAATTGTTGCTAATTGCTACGGGATGAAGGAGAATGCAAATTTGTGACAGATTTGTGACAGTCTTGTAACAGAAAAAGTGTTGCTAACAGGCTTGGTTTGCATTGTCCGAGAAATTTTTTCTACTGCTAATGTTATCCGATATATGTTGTTTCCACTGCTTATATTACTCGATATCGGATAGTACATACTTTTGGTTCTCGTATGGTTTTGGACTTAAGGGGAAGTCGAGTGTATTGGATTTTTGACGACACACACAGAAGGTTATTGGGTAATACACACACGGTTGGTAATGATTCAAGACCAGGTGTTTAATAATGATGATTTTATTATTTGGTCAGGTACATTGCTTGAAGTAGATATCATGTTCATGTTCAGGGGAAGTTTTTCACTTTTTACATGGTCTCTATTTATTTAAACAAAGAACTATTCTTCATGTTACTACTACTTGGTTTCAAATGCTTATAGTCATCTTTATTAGTATTTTGGTGGTACTATGTTCTTCATGGTGGAACTACAACATATTTGTGACCATGGTGGTTAGTTATTCGACAAGTTCTTATGGTTATTTACATGCATCATTCGAGGGAAGATTTTACTACTACTTGTTGGTATTTATACCCTAGTTCGATTTCTTTTGCCTTAATTTCATTTTTAGCAAGCTTTTTGGTGATCTTCATGGCGGGTATCTTGAGGCATTAGTAGGATGGATTAGTCGTATAATATTGGTTTGTGGTGGTTGGAATCAAAGTTGCTTTTACTTAGCGTCTCCTAGTGGATTATGACAAAAAGGGGAAGAAAGGCGACAAAGAAGCCGCAACTTGAAGATCCTTGGTGATATTGCATATTTAAGGGGAAGTTCGTTTATCTTTCATGACATATTAACTTCAGGGGAAGTTCATGCTTATTTGGTTTTGTCATTATCAACTAGGGGAAGATTGTTGGGAATTACAATTGAGTTGATAAGACAAAATATGAAAGATGAAGGACTTATGAAGACAAAGAAAGACAAAGGACCTACGTGTCAAGATGTAAAACACCAAAGTGTGTGTGTGTAGGAAAACCCAGGCGTGGGGTGCGTAGGGTTTTGATGAAGTCGACTTATAGTGTTTAGCCCCAAGGATCATTGATCCCTGTTGTGTAACCGTCTTAGAGTTGATCATCTAGGATTGGGGCTGTGGATGTGTTTGTAGAACACTTGATGATGACGAAGAAACCTTAATAATAACAATGATAGTTTGATTATTCCGCTGTGCATACATATTATTGTTCGTTGTTATTTGTGCTTATTGATAATCCTAGATAAGGTCTAAACAACTTCGAACATCGATTCTAACAGGTTTGAAGGGAGTGATGTTGATGGTCAGTTTGTTAAGCATTTTGAGAAGTTTTTAGGAGTTTCAGTTCCTGTGGAGCCTGTAGAGGAAAGCATTTTTAGTACAAAATTAAGTAGTTCTGAAGCTGAGGATATGATTAAAGATGTTACTAATTCAGAAATCAAGTCAGCAATGTTTGATATTGATAGTGATAAGGCTTCAGGTCCAGATGGTTTCTCCTCTGATTTCTTCAAAAAATCTTGGGTTGTGGTTGGTAATGATGTATGCCTTACTGTTAAGGAGTTTTTCAACAATAGCAAACTGTTGGGAGAAGTTAATGCCACTTTGATTGCTCTTATTCCAAAGATAAGTATTCCTAATAAAGTTTCTAAATTTAGGCCCATAGCCTATTGCAATGTCATTTATAAATGCATTAGTAAGATTCTTACTAATAGGATTAAGGTTGGGCTTGAAAAGGTGGTGCATATTAACCAAAGTGTTTTTATTCCTGGAAGACATATTCAGGATAATATTCGTATTGCTCAAGAGCTGTTAAGAGGGTATAATAGGAAGAATGGGCCAAAAAGGTGTGCTATGCAAATTGATATTCAGAAAGCTTATGATACAGTTAGTTGGTCTTTTTTGGAAGATATTCTAAATAAGTTTGGGTTTCACAGTAAGATGGTGAAATGGATTATGCAATGTGTTTCTACTGCAAAGTTCTCTATTAGCATAAATGGTGAATCTCATGGATATTTTAAAGGAGGTAGAGGGCTAAGACAGGGAGACCCTATCTCTCCATATCTTTTTACTTTGGTTATGGAGATACACAATTTGCTTATGATCAAGAATATTGAAGAATCTGATGACTTTGGGTATCACTTTGGATGTAAAGAGTTAAAGCTATCTCATATGTGTTTTGCTGATGATTTACTGGTTCTATGTAAAGGTAATAAGGGTTCTATTGAGGTTGTTAAGAGGACTCTTGAGGAGTTTAGTCTTGTCTCAAGCTTGCATCCAAATTTAGGTATAAGCATTATGTTCTTTGGAAGTATTAAACACGAAGATAAGTAGGAATTATTACAAATTTTACCCTTTAAATGTGGGTCTCTTCCTGTGAGATACTTAGGAGTTCCTCTGCTAGCTAAAAGGTTGAGTGTTAAGGATTGTAGAGTGCTTATTGATAAAGTTGAATCAAAGATTAAGTGTTGGAGAAGTAATCATTGTCATATGCGAGGAAGAATCCACTTATTGCTTCAGCCTAGCCTCTATGCATCCAGATTGGGCATATGTGTATTTACTTCCTAGAACTGCTGATAACATCAAATAGTCCCGATTTTCTAAGCGCTAATTTCCCCTATATCATCACATTTTGAGTAAATGCTAGTGAAAACATCCTTATTCCTTATTATTTCATTTCGGGACCCATTCAAAGTAAGGAAGTCGCAATTGGACGTTTTCAAGCCATATTGATACGATTGTCTCTTAACTACGGCGTAACCAATTGATGAAGTTACGACGCAGCCTAAAGATTAAGAAGGCTACGGTGTAACCCTCACTCAAGTTACCGTAACAACCGATAAGCACCAGATTGGCAGAAGACCACAACAGAGCCCTCACCAAAGTTACCAGAATGAAGAATTACATCGATTTAGAAGCTACCACGTAACCCCGCCTAAGGTTACGCCGTAACTATGGATAAGTACAAACGATTAAAAGAAGTTACAACGTAACCACCTAATAAGGTTACGCCGTAACTAGTTCAAAGCCTATAAATAGTCGATGGTTTCACCTGTTTTAGGCATCTCTCCTTTCCCAAACCTTCTAGGGTTTGGGGAGATCAAAACACAGAAGAAGAAGCATGGTTTAGGAGCACTGAATAACGAAGTCCTCATCTACGATTTCCATTGTATTCGAGTTTGAATTCTTTCTATATTTTTCTAGAACTTATACTATGAATTCATATCATTAATTAAAGTTAGCATTTATGTTATTGTTATTCTCTATAATTATTTATAGACATTTGCTAGTCTTTTCATAGATCGCTAGCCTTGGTAGTATCTAAAGGGTCGGGAGATATGACCAACCATCTAACTGATAGATAGCAGTATGGGAGGAATTGGCCATAGTACAACCACTCTTCGCGGCGAATCGACCAAATGATCACCTATCAAGTGGAGGTATTTAAGAGATTGGGGATCTAAGTTCCTAACGCCGGGTTCCCACCGCCTAGATCTAGTAGATTTGGTGCTTAATGACCGCTATTAGGTTGCCGAATGATCCGGGTGACCTGCTCATCTTGGTGAGGAATCTAAGAACCATAGGCCATGACGAATCGACCAAAGGAGTCTGGTGATAATTAACCACTATATTGAACCTTCATATTGAGAATCAATTCACACTTGTATTCTTCGTTAAGCTTCGTTTATCTATCTCTTTACCCTAAATTTCTGGTGTCTGTGTAAGTAGGATAATAGCATATCGATGGATTATAACAACTTTGTCATATTATCAATATCATTTCTAATCATCTTAGTTCTTTCAAGGTCACAGCCCTTTTGGGACGATACTCGGATTTACCTAAGGGTTTACTAAACCGATCGGGTTCTCTCGCCCATTAGTATGTGTCTATCCTAAGTTATCTAAGTTTTATAAATATTAAAAGCATGATGAAATAACGATCGCCTTTTACGCCGCCGGGGAGCAGTTAATAGAAGATCTAAGGTATATTATATTAACATCATTAAGAGATTTGAGCACTTCCATAAGGTACGTTTCTCAATCTCTCCTATTGCAATTATTCTAAATTTATCCTCTGATGCTATTAGTTACGGCGTAACTCCTTTCATGGGTTACGACGTAACCCTATTACAATTAATTAAAAATTATTATATATCAATTCTTTTGATTATTTAGTTACGACGTAACTTCTTTCTAGAGTTACGACGTAACCACTATACAATCAGATTTATAAAAATTAAATCTTTAATTAAAATTAAAAATTTAATTACGGCGTAATCCCTATTAGGATTACGACGTAACCCCTTCACAACCATTTAATATTCTGAAAATATTAGTTACGGCGTAACTATTAATCGAATTACGCCGTAACCTCCTGGCGGTATAAAACCTTATACGGATTAAAAACTAGGTTTTACATAAAAACTTTCACCGCCTCCCAAAACAAAGATATTTTTCTCCCAAAATTTTTTTCCATCAAGATCTCTTCATATCATCATTCTACATGGTCGGTAAGATCGACACTACTCTTTTGATTCGCTCATGTCGATTATTTCAATTAGGGTTTATATTTTAATATTAGGGTTCTTGCCGATTTGAGTAAATTATTGCTATTTGATTGATTAATTAATGATTATGATGATTTCCATGTTATTTTGATTCGTGTCCATTCACTATGGGTCAATTTGGGTGTTTTGACTTTGTTTAAATTGGGTATTGGGTCAAACACAAACCTAGTGGGTTTGGCGGTCCTCAAGACTAATAGGTTAAAATTTATCAAAACTTTTACCACTTGAAAAAATTGATGGTTACGCGTAATCTATGGCTTAATTGGACCATCCGAGGTGCCGAGTTTCGGGGAAAGTTACTACAGAATCGGGGTGTTACGCCGTAACCATTGAAGTCCGTGATTACGGCGTAGCAGTTTCATTAAGCTACGCCGTAACCAGTAGTTGTCAAAATCGCGCTTAAGGCGCGCTTAGCGCCATAAGCACGAGGCTCTAGCCTTTGGGCTTTTTTAGATCGAGGCTCACAATATGCATGAATCCCACAAAAGCGCGCCTTGGGCTTTTTGCTTTGCCTTGGGGATTTTGTGCCTTGACATGTTATTGGTTTTGGGAATATTTTCTAAATATTATGATAAGAAACATGGGCCTTATAAGTTCTATATATGGACCTTTTAAGTCATAGGTTGAGTATTTGTCCGATTTGTAAATTTGAACCGATTTTATGTTTATTTATTGATTGAAATTTTCTTTAAGAAGTTATGTTGTTTTATTAAGTATTTTTATGACATATTATCATGAAACTATGACATTATGCCTTGAATATTAATGCATTGCTTGCACGATATTTTGGGTTAAATTGTGAGCTTTGTTAGATGTAATTTCGCAAGTGTAGGACACGAGCATATATAGTCTAATATAGATTTTAACTTATATAGGTCATCGAGCCAAAGAGTTGATCCATTTGAGAAGTGACAACCGATCTATTTTAATATTTATAATGACAATATGTGTCATGTATTAAGTATTTTATGTTATTTTGTGTTATTTAAGCTACATATATGGTCACATATGTGATAAAAATTTAATTTATTTAGTGCGCTCAGATTCATGAATCTCGCGCTTGAAATGCGCCCGCCTCGAGGCTCTATGCCCCTTTGCGCCTTAGTGCGCCTTGAGCCTTCGTAACTATGGCCGTAACCACCGAATTATTTAATTACGGCGTAACTCTTATAATGGTTACGCCGTAGTTTAACATCAGTAAGGTCTGCACATACTGTTATTTGTTGTATTTTCTGTGCAAACAACCCCGCTCAATGGTTTAGGTTTCGCATATAATGATGTTGGGATTAGGCAATTATGCCTTGAAGAGTTTGAAAATTAAAGAGGAAGGATATTAGTCAACTCAAGCACTTGTTTTTGAAGCATTTGATAGTTTGGCAAACGGAAAGTCGGTAGAAAATTGAGGAAGTTTTGCAAAATTAAGTTCACGTGTAATGCAGGGAGTTCACATGCAATGCATGGTCGAGGCTATTCAGATCACGGAGCGGTCATTCCGAGTATGTCCGGAATTCCTTGCTAGTGTGGAGTTTCGATCGATATTGAGGAGGATACCGAGGAGTCGATGTTTTTCCAACTTGGAGGCGAGAGAAGAAGTTTGACTCTTAAGCAATTTACTGTGAGAATGCGCTTGTACACTGAAGAGGAAATGGAATCAGAAGCTTTTCTTCGGTTCTATAACACTTGTTGAAGGAGAAGGGATGAAACCCAAGACCTTGCAGCCTATTTCAACCAGATTGCTGTCATGGATGGTTATGATTCAAAGCAGCCACCATCCTACGTGATGGTGAGGAACCCCATTCGTCGACTGGTGCACCGCCTACTTGCTTGCTCTATTCGGGCAAGGCACTCTGCCAAAGAAAAGATGACTATGGATGATCTATACCTTATGCAGGGCATAGAAGGGGGGAACAACATCGATGTTCCCTTCTATTTGGTGAGGTTTATGGGTGTTGGTGCTAAGGGGTTTTCCTCTAGGAGTCCTTTGCAGGGGGCTCATTTCATTGGGAGGTTGGCTAGGAGTTTTGATCTTATGACCGATGCAGCTTTGGCTTGATTGTCCCGTGGTAGGGAGACTAGCTTGATTGGACTGAGTAAGCTAGTCGAGTTTGGGATTTGCACCCAGGACATATATGGAGTGATTGAGCTGGCTAGGATAGCCCCGATGAGGGAAGTCGGGGAAGGTAGTGGTGCTGGTGGTGAAGCTGAAGAGGAGGTCGAGGAGCAGGTGCCCAGGGGACGAAGAAGGGCACATGTAAATGTATGGGAAAGGTTATAGATCATTGATGAGAGGATCGAGGAATGACCACCCATTTCAACGAGGAGATTGAAAGCCCTTGAGTGGGTCTTATGGTCTTAGTAACCAGCTTGAGGGTTTTGCGGTACCATGGATCAAGTGCGAGAGTCCAACAGACTTCTTTCATTGAGTGCGGATTGGACTAGCCAAATGCTTCTTGAACATGCACTTAAGCCACCCTAGGTGGCAAGGTCGAAGAATGTGTACCACCGACATCCCGATATCGGCCCACGGAGGAGTGGCATTCATGTAGGCCGAGCCCACCCCGGCAAAGACCACAAGCACCCTGCTCGATCCCACCTAATTCCACCCATGGATCATGATCTTCCTGTGGACGATTGATTTCCTGTTTGATGAAACAATTTGAAACAATTTAAAACATTTTGATACTTATGTCCGTAATAACTTAATATTCGGATATTTGTAGGATCTATGATCTACTATACCCGTCGGGTACAAAATTTTCCATGTGTTTCGTGCGGTGTTTTTGGTTCAGGATGCGCTTACGGCAGAACCTTAGGATCGCCACGCTGCAACCCCACCGCAGAGAGGAAAATTTTGAAGCAACGCAATAGTAAGGCTAGTCCCCGGAACGTTACGCATTAGCCACCCCATGACCCACCTTCAACATTTAGTGAGACATCTTGAGCATGCATTCGAGAGGGGAGTTTATTTCTTTCTTGATTATTTTTCATTTCTATTTTATTTTTCCTTTGTCTTCGTACAAATGGGACTTTGTACACTTCAAGTGGGGGGATAGGAATAGAAATGAAGTGTATGATTACTTAGCTTACTTGCCCTAATTTTCTAGTTGGTTTCAAAATTTTAAGCTTATTTGAAAAAAAAAATTCATATTTTTAACCAATCTAGAATCACATAAAGTCAAGCACACTATAACCCTTATTACCATTGGTGAGATTTAGCCTTTCCGTTTCCCCCATTTTACCCAAATCTACCATATATTCTGTGTGCCGATAGTATTGTAAACTTTAGAACTTGGCTTTTACATCACTTCGAGACCATAGACGAGTAGTGTATCAAGTTAGCTTGGTGCATTTGGGAAAGGCGATTTGAAAAAAGTAAATGTTTTAGGAATAAACCCATATAGCCCATATGTGTTCACTTGTGTGCGTTTATCGATTAGTCACATTGACTTTTTGTTGGAATCACTCCTAAACCTAATTCAAGTGTTAATGATTCATATGTAATAGTTAGCTTAATCATGGCCTTTATGTTAGTTATTAGCTTAGGCTTATGTAGAAGGCCCATAAGCCTAGGCCCAAGTCCAATAAGGAAAGGAAGGGACTAGGAGTGTTCCCTAGCTCCCTCTCCTATAAATACTTTGTAATAACCCTCACTTGAGGGTTGGTTGTTCAATTCATTTCTCTTTCACATGTGCTACGCATAACCGGTCTTAGTTTCTACGTATAGTGTGTTTGTGAGTTATTCAACCGATCTCTTCTCCTCTCTATCTCTTTCTATTGTGCTTGTGTTGTAAACCTAGTGACCTAATAGTGGTATCAATCGCCTACTAGTTGGGTGAATCGTATTGTTTTTGAAGTAGTTTTTGGTCCCACGCGTAAAGCCTACGAGTGATACTTTGGTTCGCTTAAAACACATTTTTACACTTTGAATCCAAGATTCTTGTACTTTCAATGTTTTAAGGTGTTAAAATAACTGCTTTTGGCAAAAGTTTCAACCTTTACGTGTGGATCATTGTTTTAAGCTTGGTTTTGACGAGGTACTGCTCTACGATAATGCTTTTAGACACTTTGGATCATCAAATTTCACACTTTTGTGTTATTTTGGTGATATTGAAGCTCTTTCATCACAAAAATCGGTTTAGAAACATCTTTGGGAAAAAGTCATTTTACGAGTAAGTCTATGCGTATCAAAACCCTAAACTTACGCGTAACTTATTCCTTGGTTTGATCTTCGGCCGTGGTTTACTCCGTGTTTTTTGCTTGGATAAGCCCGAAAATACGTCGACTTGGGATATCTTTTGCACCGTGATAGTGTAAAAGATCACTTGGGCTAAAACCCTAAACTTACGCATAAGCTTAAGCTTACGCAGAGAACCTCTTACGCATAAGATTCATCTTACGCATAAGCTTTGTCTTCACGACAAGGTAATCCCACGCCTAAGTTTTCTACACCTAACTTACGGTTTACGATAACTTTAGTATTTTTCCTCCTTACTTACGCAGAAGTTAAACCCACGCGTAACTCTTGTCACATACGCGTGGTGTTTTTACGCATAAGTGCTACTTGGCTTTATTGTGATTTCTACGCCTAAGGATACTTCATCAACAAAGGTTCATTCGACTACAAAGATCCATTTTATAACACAAGTTTTTCAACATGTCACAACCACCATACTCTAACTATTTCCCTTACACTTATACTCAACGACAACAACAACTAAGTCCACAACATCAACAATGGAATCAACAACAAGCAATTTATCAACAACAATTTAATCAACAACATACTCCACAACTTGCAAAGAATTCCACAACCTCAAATGGTTCAACCACCACCAAGTCTTCAAGTTCAACCCTACACAAACGATTTCAATCAACATCCATCAAGGAACACTATGAAGGAACCCACTTGGTTTGCAAAGATGTGTGAAGCTTTAAGCACCAACAATCAATTCATGAGGTGGATCACTTGATAGACCTCCAATGCTCACTCCGTAAAACTACGATCAATGGGTGATTAGGTTCTTTAGGTTTTGTGATCCAAGAAGCCACTTGGAAAGTTCTTAAAGAAGGTTATCTTCGGATGCCTACCGTCATTGTACCGGAGATCCAAATGCTAATCCACCCGAGATGAACAATCAAACATTGCTATTGCAGGTATATGAATGTAGAAGAACTTCTACACTATGAAGTCGATGAGCTTGCAATGCAATATATCCTTTAGGATTACCAAACCCAATTCTTCAAGTGTTGATGCTCAAAATACTGCAAAGGCAATGTGGGAACATATTCATCTTCTTATGGAAGGATCTGACTCAATCGGGAGGATATGGAATCCTAAATTTACTTGGCTTATGAACACTTCATGATTGAACTCGAGAGACACTAGAGTCTTATCATCATCGATTCTCGACATCATAAATTATTTGATAAACACAACATCATCATGCCAAGAATTGCGCTAATACTAAGTTCCCGAGTAGTCTTGGTCCCGAATGGGAAAAGTATGTCATTTTCTCCATCGCTTAATAACATGCATCATTCTACATACGGATTGTTGTACGATTACTTGAAGCCTCATCAAAAGGAAGATGATAAGGAAAGGATTCTCCGTGCTCAAATTGCTTCACCTTCACATCCGGAAAATCAACAACTTGCCTTGTATGCTCAAAACAGTTATCCTCCTCAACAAGCAACTCAACCAATCGCCACAATCACACCACATGATCAATCACAAAGAATCTCAACAAACTCAATTGGTTCCTTACAACAACAACAATGATCGTGCACTTTATAGTCAAGCTAATGAGGAACCGATCCGCTCAAGCATTGCAACAAGGATTTGTTATGATTGCTAATGCTTTTGGTCGTTATACAAACAACCAACAATCGCATTCGCTCCTCATCAAACACAAGGAATCGGTGTTGTGAACAATGGACGAGTTGAAGTTCGAATCGTGGTTATGGTCGCCGATGGGCGGTGGTCAAGGGTTTAATGCTATGGGTAGGAATAACAATGAGCTCAAGTGGTGGAACACGGAAATGCTCGTAATAGGTTGAATGGTCTTCGATGCTACAACCGCAATGAGAAGGGACACTGGCTAATGCATGCCCAAAGTCGAGGACTAGGGGCGTGCTTATCACAAGGAGGCTTTACTTTTGGCTCTTAAGGATGAAGTCGGTGGAACTCTCACGCACAAAGAACAGAGTTTTATGGCGATGCACTGTGATGATGATATGGAGGACTTGCAGCCAATGCACCGTTATGTTGATGGCTAATATGCATGAGTTGCACATGAGTGACACAGCCCAGATGACACCGATGGCTTGTCTCGTGCACCGAACAAACCATATTTATCTCGATCTAATATCTCCGCCAACATCTCGAATCCGCAGGCTCGAATGTTCAAAATGAGTCGCCCACATCTCATTCCGACGATTAACTAGACCAGAGTTACATTTGACGATCAAGATGACCTTATGGTTTCCTTGATAATCAAATTGACCCGTGGTTATACTTGAGGATCTAAATAATGATCATGTTGTGACTCACGTTGAACACACCGAACTTTGCCTCGTCTGTGATGTTGATCCGCTGTTTAAAACCAACAATCCATAGTGGAAGAATGTCGTGCAAGAAATCGTGACTTAAAAGTAAAATGCATGTTAACCAAGGATTTTGAATGTTTAAAATGCAACTCAACTTTTTCAAAACTCAAGAAAACGTGAAAAGGTTTTGAAGCCGCTTTTGCTAAATCTCATCAAACGAAAATATTTAGAGCGACGATGCGTGATCTAGCCGCTCAAGAATGCTTTGTTGTCCAAATAGAACAATCAAACATGAACATAAAAAGCAAATTAACGCCTCACCTTGGAAAATCAAAAGCTAAGGTCGAGTTGTTAACTTGTCAAAAACAGCCTTCAGCATACAAAAGCATTCAACAAAACGAATAATTGATCATCTTGAAGAAATTATCGGCTTGCAAAACAAACTTAAAGAGTTTAAAATGTTGTTTACAAACATGGTGAGTCACCACACTATTCAAAAGTTTACTTTAAAACCCAATCCACATGGATATGGACCGAATCTTTCGACATAAACCTAATCTTTCAACAAAAGCATTCAAACCAAACTCAAGTTTCAAAGGCTGTAATATAAAATTGATGATTCTCATTATGAGTGTTGTTGAATATCATCGCCAAGAGGAATTAGATGCGTAAGACTAGAGTCGATCAAAATTAGAAACTGTTGTTTACAACAAACCTTTAACTATTCAAAAGCGGTCACTTTCACACACCAACGGATTCTTCTAACACACCAAGGATTATTATAAAACGTCGAGTCTTCTAATGTTAATCCCCAACCAGATTATGCACAAATTTATGGTCCTTTACCTTCCCTCGGTGAAGTAAATTCAAAACCGAAAATCGCAAAATTTTAGATATTTTGACCTTTTCATGGTCGACCTCAAACTTTACAACATGAGATAGAATATCATTCGAAATTTAAAGTTCAACATTTTCAATCGCTCCGCGCGAGAACAAAGAGACATTTTTTAAAAATCTTTACCAAATGTTAAAATTTGAAACATTGTGCATTGTCTTGGGAACGGACTTTCATAAGGAACTTGATTGATGAAGGTCGCCGAGAAACGTAAACATCTATTTCTAATACTAAACGAAAAGAAAATGTTGAGAAAAGATGTTGATCGACTCTTGGAAGATGTTATCTGTGCCGATGTCCATAATGTCGTGTTATTAAATTCTTTGTCATATGCATCCGATTATATCTCACGACATCGTTGATAATGTTGTAACCGCTGAGAATTTCGATAATGTGCATCGATCGAGTCTTTAAAAGTCGAAAATGAACAATTGATTAACGAGCTTTCAAATGCAAAACGCCGTCTTCAATGGTGTCAAAAGATTGTCATAATCGTTAACTTGCTTTGCGAAACAAAATCAACCAGTTGTAATCCAAAACGCTTAATCCAAAATTTGAGCAATCGGATGATCAAACGTGTCTTTGAAATGTCAAATCTCAAAATATGAACAAGAACTTGTAAAAGTTAAACAGGAATATGGTGTCATATTTGATTTACTTAAAAAGACTCGTGATGAAGCATCAAACGAGCTTGATCATTTTCTTGCCCACACTAAGGAAGTCATGAATTTTTTGGGAAATCTTCGTTATGAAAATCAAGAATTGGTGCACTCTATCTTTAAGTTAAGAGAAATGTTAGGAAAGTATGAACAACTTCCGCCAACCATCATTAAGAGAATATCACCGTAACACTTAGTAAATGTGAACCCGTAATGCCCACCGCCAAAACACAAGTTGCTAACGTGCTTCCTTCTACTTGAAACAGAATAGTTGCCTCTTTTCTAAACGTCCGCACTTCACACCTAGGAGCACTACAAGGAAGAATAGGAAGTTGCGACCTAAGAAAAGAAAAATAAAGAATGTCAAGTAGAAGAACACCCTAGGACTATGAATAAGACTCACGTTGCTTCCACCATAGATATTATGTCTCGAAAATGTAATAGAAATAGTGATGTAACGAATGCTAAACCTTTAAGTACTTTTGATATTCATCGATGCACCTTGTGTTATTTGTCGAAAAGTATGAATTTCGAGTGTCATGACAAATGTGTTGCTAAAGCTATCATCTCGCTTACGGAATCCTAAGAATCGGAATACCTCTAGGCACACTAATCTTTCTAAGTCCGTGCTTGGTAAACCGCCTCTTTAGATTCTAGGAAACGATTGTCGTCCTCGTAGCTCCGGCCACCTCCAAAGAATGTAGTACCACCTAGTGCATTCACTAAGACTAAAGCAAATACTAGTTGGAGATGGCGAAATGGATATATAACACACTAGGATTTAAATGGATGCCTAAAGTTATTGATGTGTGTATGTCTACTATAACGCTCCCGAACCTCTAACATTTCGGTTCCACATCTACTTTATTCCATCCGTGTCAAATGTGTGTAATGCAGTGATACATATCATCTCTCGATTGTTGATAGCGGATGTTCCCGACACATGACAGTAATCTTAAACTGTTATCAAACTTTATTGCAAAGTTCATTGGCACCGTCAGATTCGGAATGATCACTTCAGCCTATCATGGGATACGGAGACTATATCAAAGGAACATCGAAATTAGCAGTGGTTTATTATGTGGAAGGCCTCGGTCACAATATGTTTTCAAGAGGTCGATTACGTGATGGAGATTTGGAGGTTGCTTTCTGGAGAAATCTTGTTTCATTCGTGATCTACAAGGAAACGACCTTATGTCCGGATCGCTAATTCAAGTCTTTACACTATCTCTATGCAAGACATGGTTGCTTCATCTCCCATCCGCTACTTTCAAAGGCAACATCAACAAAATCCTCGCTATGGCAACCGCTGCTCTCACATTTAAACTTTCAACTATAACCAATCTTGCTCGACACAAACTAGTCAAGGTCTCCCACGATTCTCAGATTCTAAAGATCACCTTTGTTCACCTTGTGAACAAGGGAAAAGCACTCGTGCTCATTTTCCTTCAAAGGTGGAACACAACTCTCAAAGATGTACTTCATCTTCTTCACATGGATTTGTGTGGCCCGATGCGCGTGCAAACGATCAATGGCAAACGCTACATCTTAGTAATTGTTGATGACTATTCACTGGACTTGGGTTTACTTTCTTCAAGCAAAGACCAAGCTCCAAAGGTGATCATCACCTTCTCACGAAAATACTGTGTTCACTCAAACACCGCCGACAAATCGTAATGCATAAAGGAACTCAATTTGTTAACCAAACTCTTTGTGAATTTTATGAGAAAGTGGAATTCAAAGATCGACATCTATTGCACGCACACCGTAACAAAATGGAGTTGTTGAAAGACTAAACCGAACGTTAGTGGAAGTCGCAAGAACAATGTTAATCAATGCTAAACTCCCAGACACTTGTGGGCGTGTCGATCATCGCATGCTATACTCAAAAACGCTCTATGATTACAAACGCCACAACAAAACACCTTCGAGCTTGTCCACAAGTAAAACCGAATCTCAAACACTTTCATGTATTTGGATCTCTTTGCTATCCGAATAATGATCGTGATGACTTTGGAAAGCTCAAAGCCAAAGTCGACATTGGAGTCTTTATTGGATATTGTGATAATTCAAAGGTTTCGAACTGAATCGTCGAACAAAGGAGGTTATGGAAACGATTCATGCTCATTTTGATGAACTTACGGAAATGGCTTCGAGTATAACACTTGGAACCC
This sequence comes from Chrysanthemum lavandulifolium, assembly GCA_022545495.1. NCBI lineage: Eukaryota > Viridiplantae > Streptophyta > Magnoliopsida > Asterales > Asteraceae > Chrysanthemum > Chrysanthemum lavandulifolium. The sequence continues at coordinate 218,245,869 of CM040238.1, forward strand.
GGTCACAACCGCTTAAACTTCCTCAAACCCCATCATCGCCTAAACAAAGCCCTCACTACTCGTCAACAAATGGAAAGACTATTTGCTCCTCCGCTCAAAGGACGATATTGATGAACGTGCTCTGTGTATCCGATGTTTCACGCTCAACCCGATAATACTCTTATACCGATACACCGCTACAACAACTACGGTTGAAGAAGCACCACCGCTGACTCCAACACAACAGTTGAACAAACCGCTCCAACAATGATGAACCAATGATGATGTACTTAATGAAGTACCCCACCGCAGATTTTGATCCAAATGCATTCTTTAACCCGTTTGCTAATGAGATCTGCGCACCGATGTCGCGGAATCATCTACAAACCATTTGAATCCTCGTAATCGCACAATGTATACCAACATCAACCTCTACACATCGATGGACAAAAGACCATCCTCCGAAAATATTATTGGCAACCCGAATCAACCAATCGTTACGAGACAACGCTTCACACGATGGAAGAACTCAACCAATTCAAACGCCTTAAATGGATTTGGAAGAACAAATTGGATGTCAAGGAACGTAATCGAAAACAAGTCACGCCCGTGGCTAAGGGTTATCGATGTGAGGAGGTATTGACTTTGAAGAATCATTTGCTCGGCTGCTCGCCTTGAGGTCGTTCGGATATTTCTCGCGTCATGCTCATATAAATATGACGGTCTTTCAAATGGATGTCAAAACTGCGCTTCTAAATGAACAACCGAAGAAACGGTTTATGTCACCAACCGTAGGATTCGTTGATCCCGAGTTCTCGAACCATGTCTACAAACTTAACAAAGCTCAGATGGTCTCAAACAAGCTCCCGGGAATGGTACGATAAGCTATCATCTTTCCTCATTGCCAATAATTTCACCAAAGGTTCATTGACCCTACTCTTTTCATACAATATCACGGGAACATATCTTAATTGTTCAAATTTACGTGGATGACATCATTTTGGGTCTACACATAAAAAGTACTCAATCGCTTTTGCAAAACTAATGAAGAAAAATTTTGAAATGTCCATGATGGGTGAACTTACGCTCTTTCTAGGATTACAAGTTCATCACCACCCCGCGGTATTTTCTTGAGTCACCCAAATATGCCCTTGAATTGTTAAACAAATTTGAATGAAAACCGTGACACTTATGCCACACCAATGACTCATAACAAGAAGCTAGATCGATTTACATGGGAAATTAGTCGACCCTACAAAATAATCAAGTATTATTGGGTCTCTCATGTATCTAATGACTAGCGGACGACATTGTCTTTGCCGCTTATCTCGCTCCCGCTATCACCAAGACCAATCGAAACCCACCTCTCGAGGCTAAAAGAATCCTCCGATACATCAAGGAACCATTAACTGGGGATCCGTATCCAAGGATTCGGTTTTGAACTAATCGCTTCAGATGCCGATCACGCAGGATGTTTAGATTCACGGAAAAGTACTTCAGAGCACTACAATTTCTTGGTGACAAACGGTGTCCCGGCAACAAAGAAGCGTGATTGTACATCGCCCTCAATCAAGGTAATATGTAGCCATGTCGGCGTGCGTGCTCAAGTCATTTGGATGAGAACACAACTCAAAGACTATGGTTATGTATTTGATGTAATCCCAATGTATCATGACAATCGGAGTGCTATTGCGATCTCGCAACTCGGCTCAAGATTCAAATCAAAGCACATCAATCTTCGCTATCATTTCATCAAGGACCACGTGGAACAGGCACAGTTGAATTATACTGTGGTACAGAATACCAATTGGCGATCTTCTCACCAAATCCTTGCCTCCCGCTAGGTTTAATGAGTTGGTCCACCTGGATTGGTATGCGGTGTTTGACTCAAGAGGAACCGGATGAACTCTTAAAACAGCCTTAAAACCAACAAACACCAAAACCTCTTTTGTAAATATTTTCAAAAACAAAATATAAAAATATAAAATCGATAAAACTACAAAATATTCTTCTATCTATATTTCTTCAAACATGGCAAGTACATTTTTCCACAACACTCAAATCTTTCAAAATTCAATATTTTTCCGATCAAGTGTTGAGGGGAGAAAATAAATACTTAATCGTTCATAAAATCATTGTACTTGCATGTTACTTTATCTCGGTTGTTTCTTTAATAATGGTGGTCATTTTTTCTAGTTCATTGACACTCCTGACTAAAATTTATAACCATTCATTATTTTCTTAAGTCGAGGGGAGTGTCGTCAAAGTTATTTCCAAGTATTCTTCAGATGGTAACTAAAATGGAAGTTAAAGGCTTTAGATGTAAATGGTAAAGGTGGAGGGACCGAAAGTGTCAAAGGTCAAAGTATTTTTAACAAAAACACTTCACCCAACAACATTTACTCATCACATTTATTATTTCACCTACTCATCCCACGCTTAAAAATCGCTCAACAAACTGTTTTGGATCATCAATTTGTAAGTTGTTTCATAATCTTAACGTGTTTACAAACAATGGTTTTGAATCTTTTACAAATCCAACGGCTAAAACGTGAGATATGAGTGATTATGTGTTCTACGATAAGCGTATGAACACACAATCATTGGTGTGTGTTTGTGGTTAAAATAAGTGTGTCAAAACGCTTCAATAACATCAATGATACTATGTTTATCCTCAAAACTTACCCAGAAACACGAATTGATTAATTCTGGAAAACTAGGGTTCATGCGTTAATTTAGGTATTTTCAAATGAGAACGTTTTTGGTTAAAAAGATTGTTGTGTGATGTTGTTTACATGATGAATTGAACATATCCATGGTTAGAATCAACCCAGAAACACTAATTGATTGATAATTAGAGATTAGGGTTTATGTTCTTCATAATTGGGTATTTTTGATTCGTTGAGAATATGGTGTTAAAACTTAGATATATCAACTCACTTGACTTCTTAGAACTACCAGAATCATTTTTGTGCATTTCCTATGGCTAATTCTCTTATGCGTAATTCTTGAAACTAGGGTTTAAGTTCTACGCATAAGGTTTTTACGCGTAAATTGCTTGATAAGTATTCATGCCATGATCTGTTATAGAATGAATGTATGTGCTAAAATTGATGCTATGATGATTTTATTTCAGGTTTGCTACACGTAAAAATCAGAATCAAGGTTGTTAGACATCTACGCATAAGGATAACCTTACACGTAGCATGTTATGCGAAGAGAAATCTTTACGTAGCGCCACGCCGAAGGTTCTACATAAGGGACCACGCGATCCCGTGAAGGATATGCGTAACAAGGACCTCCACGCATAAGGTCTACTCACGAGTAAGCCTTACGCTGCAGGTTTATATACGCCACGCGTAAGCTCCACGCACAAGGTCCCCTTCCCACGCTGTAATATTTCTTACGCGTGAAGTCGTGATCCCACGCAAGCTTGCGCTTACGCCAGATATTACTCCCCGCACGCATAAGCTACCATTTCTATGCCTAAGCCTTGATTAAACCTTCATTATGAATTGTTACGCTGCAAACTTGTAAATAAATAAATCATGATGTCACGAAACCAATAATGTCACAAATAAGCTTAAATGTTTAATATGTTGTGAAAAATAAGTGATAACATAAACTTTAAAACTTAAAGTTAACTAACTCATGAAACTTATCACGACGTCATTGGACTATTGGACAAACAAGTGACATTGGACTCCTAACAATCATTAACATATTCAATAATTAGACAATAAAACCATCCGTTGACTAACATAATGTCTTTCGATATGTTGGTTCTTTGGCTAAATGTGTTTCAGATCTTGACATGGACGCCGATGAACTGGATGCACCAAATGTTCTCACCATTGTCGATATCTTCCCAAATGGTTATCCAATGAAGATTGTGAAGAATAACCTTCGCGCTGACTTTGAAACTCTCACCGCCGTAATCTTCTTGCTTGATTGTCGTGGATATTCTAAAGAACCATCCTTATCGAACATGCTCTCCTACTCGCCATCGCTCCGCAGATCTACATTCAACAGTTTTGGACTACAATGCAAAAGATCAAAGGACGTATCGTCGTGACGGTGACGCCAATCACAAGCAACTCACCATCACTCCCGCAGATTTAAGGGTTGTCCTCCTCATTCCCGACATCATACCAATCGAATATCACGCAAAGAATCAAGAGACCGCTCGCAATTTTTGATTGATATTGGGTATGACGAAGCTTCGTGTGTTATCACTAAGCATTCACATGTGGATCTTAAAAATATCCTCACCTTGAGAACCTCTATATCATCATCACAAAACTGCTTTCGGTCGTGACAATGGCTATGAGCATCACAAGCTCATGGAACTACAAATCTTTTGGGATTTGATCAACATGAAACACATTGAAGTTGAAGCTCGATATGGGATGACATGATGACATTCCTCAAAAGCTTGGCTCAAAGATTCCTTATATCGATATATAAAACTGCTGATCCAAAGAGCACTTGGATACAACCCCGATATCCCCAAAAGAATCAATGACCCCAACAATCTCGACGTGTTGTCCAAACCCACTCTAAAAGTCGACGGCGAGTCAACTACCAAGAAACAAGGTGATGTGTCACGGATCTCCTTCTCTCGGATGAACTCAAAAACTCTACTCTTATAAAAGATATTTGGTTGTCGTGGAAGAGAACAAAGTTGGTTTTCTCGATGAAAATCTTCCGTACACCTACAAGGAGAACCGTAAGAGGAGTGCAGGAGTGTCGTAAGCATCGAGAGTCGAGGAAGTTCCCAAGAGGAATCCTCCACGAAAAGGATTGTTCCTTCTAAGGAAGTTGTTCCCATTCCCGTACAAAACCCGAATCGCCAAGAAAGCTAGTGGACTAAAGCTCAAGATACACAATCGACGAAGAGATCTTCTACTCAAACCGCAACCGATACTAATCCTTCAAAGAATCAAACCTCCCAAATTCTATAGCTGAACACGGCAAAGGGAAGACTCAGTTATTGAGCTCAAGACGAAAGCTCGATGAAGAGCCACCGGATACATGATAAGGTTTTAAAAGGTACCATTTTGAGGGTCGTTTAAGTCCTTATTTGATCACTTTTGTATCCGTTATTGCTTAATATCGCTCCTTTTCACTTTTTAGGTCTCTTGAAGGCAAAATGCTGGAATGGCACTTATTTGGACTAAAAGGCGCGAATATACGAAGAAAATGGCCAAAGTCGTAATCGAGACACTCAAAGTCGCCGAAATGTAAGGCGACGGCGTCAGTGTTAATTATGACGCCGCTTGAGGATTTTTGTGACGATACATAAGCCAAAACCCTATTTTCAAGTGACGACGCCGGGCTTTAAAAGAGTAGGTCGTTGCTACCGTGACGGCCTAGATGCGACCCAAAAGACGCCGAAGCTTAAGAGGACGGCACACAAACATAAGGTGACGCCGTCGCAAGGTTAACGTGGCCAAGACAAAACCCTAATGACGGCGACACGACGGCGCCACAAAACATAAGGTGACGCCGCCGCATATGTAATATTATATATAGAATCCAATTTTTCGCTTTTAAGAGAGTCTTTTGGGAGTAAAACCTAAACCGAACCAAGGGTGTCTTGTACAAGATTTTAGGTTCCAAACCCTATCTTACATCAAGATAAGTATTTACTTCATCAATTCAATTATGTCTTTGATTATTTGTGTGTATGCTTGCATGTTCTCCATGTCCCGCTAATTTATTTGTGTGTTTGCTTAGGAATATGAAACTTAATTATTGAATATTGATTGGTTGTTTCTTATCTTAGTTGATTAATGATCTAGTAATGCGATAGGTCATTCGTTGTGTACTTAATGCTTGATTCATCTTTGTGAACCTTAGAATATAATTACCGAGTAGTTGTAAGCTAAACCATCCAAAGAGTGCCTTAGAGTAAGAGTTTATTATCCCTAGTGGGTTTTGTAGACGAGACCCTTTGGTAAGTTCAAAGAGTTGGGAGAAACGACACCCTACAACTTTAGACACACAACGCAACTAAGAATAAGACGCGACAACTCAACCATCAATAGGAGATAATTAAGGAGTAGTAAAACCTATGTAAACACATCTTTAAACTATCATACGAGCACACATTAATTAGACATAGACTACCACCACCTTAGTTTAGATAATTAGATAATAGTAGAGTAATCAGAGAAATACCAACCCCCAAATCCAATACCCGAGATTCGACCTTTCAATTTCCTAAAAACATAAAAAGATAAAAATAATCTTCCTCAACCTCAACCTTAGCATAGTAACTTCTCACTAGCATTCCTATTCCCTAGAGAACGATATCAATACCCGTGGCTTACCCTAATACTACACTACAACGATTAGGTTCAACGCCTAGGTGTTGAAAAACTTGCTCGATGAAAAGGAAGTTCCTTTGACCCCGAACGCCGCTGTGAAGCGATCATATTTTGGCGCCACCGCCGGGAATAGAATAGCTAGTTAGTAGTCCACTTGCTTAGGTTCTTTGCTTGATTCCTATCAAGTAAATTTTTCTCATTTTAGCTTCCTCTTAGTCTATCCCCTCTTCGTGACCTTTGTTCAGACACCCATCACTTTTCATCATGAAAGATGATAACCAACCACCACTCATCAACCCACCACCAAATGACCCGCCAAGAGCCTGCATTTTGGTGAATACTCAAGACCAAGCCACCTAGGCTATAGGAACACCATTGAGCTTCCCGACCAAGACCAAACTACGGCCTCGCGATCCGACACCATCCGCTTGGTGCAAAACGGATGTGTATTCCATGGACTTCGTTCAAGATCCAAATCAAGATCTCGAGGGATTTCTCAAGATTGTCGATTCCATCGACCTTGATGCTACTACTGGGAGACCACGCTACTGCGTCTCTTCCAATTCTCTCTGCGGGACCAAGCTAGTAATTGGCTTGAGCGACTTCCGCCGCCCGTGTCAAGTTGGGATGATCTTACCTCTCGCTTCCTTGCTCAATTTTTCCCA